>JAYJMB010050538.1:0-29312 GCA_036873735.1 Pouteria campechiana
CGTCGGGATGATTTCGGCGTCCCCATTTTTCCCGCTCGCCGTCGATCATCGCCGCTGCCGTCGACGCGACGTGTCCGAACATGTGGCCGGAGCTCGAGCTCCTTCCGCTCGCTGCCAACGCCAGACGCCGTATCCTGCCGTCCGCTCGCCACCAACGCCAGACTCCGCTGCCGTCCGCTCGCTGCCAATGCCAGACGCCGTATCCTGCTGCCGTCGACGCTGCCGTATCCGGGCCTGTGGCCGGCGACGTTGACGCTGCTTCACCGTGACTACGCGACCTGGCAGTGGGTTCCGGCATCCTTGCTTGACTATGCGTCCTGTGGGTTTTTGCGCGCTACCTAGTCCGCTGCCGTCCGCTTGCCGCCATTGACGCTGCTGTTGACGCTACTTCTCCGCTTCTTCCTTTTTCTTTGTTTTTTTTGTCTCCCAACACCCTCCAAATCTTGTTTTTCAGTTCATATAATTAAATGGAATATGCGGCCTAATGAGAAAAGATAAAAATAAGAAGTGCCATACTAAGTCATTATCTAACTTTTATAATATTGCACTCTACATCTCGTTTATACTCCAAACCATTTTATCATACATTCCATAACATCTCTAGTCCTTCTTGTTGTGATCGGTTTAAATCACATGTGAGCAATATGAAAAATGAGGGTCTAGATCATGAAAAGAAGCAAGGAAGAGAGGGAACGGCTACTAAATTCCCCTTTAGCTTTCTCTATTGACCCTGCGAAGTGAAATTATTAAAAGACTGTGTTAAAATGTGCTGCCACTGAGCTCATCGAGCTAATGTTGCTGAACGTGTTTAGCGGTGGTGCCACAAAGCAGTTGGGTTCCATGGCTAGCTAGATTAGTGCCAGGGAGCGGAACTTTGAAGTTGGGATATGTTTTAATGCGAAATTCCATTGCTGGTCCAAGCATATAGCTTGACTGTTGGACCAAGCAATGAATCATCTCGTGCAATCGGGAGTCTCTGTTGAACCCATGAAGACAAGGGCATTTTTAGACCATGCATTTAAGATAGAAGTTTGTTGGGTTGGGTCCACCCAACCACCACATGCTTCTCCAAGACTCAACGGTAGTTGGGATTTAGTAACAGTTGATCAACCTGAAATAGATCTAATCAAATTTTTTTTAAGGTCGAGTTGGTGTTTTTCAAAATTTGAATCAAAAGAGTTAGTTTCTACTTGATCCGAAAAAATAAAACGATGGACTAGGTTGGGGCCCCACAAATCAACAGATTTCATTTCATGGAATATTAGCTATAACGTAGACATATATAGGTATGATTTTATGTCATTTATTATAGGTTAATGCTCCATTTAATTATTTAGACTATATATTAGCTAGAAATTTTATTGGAATATCTGTTTTATATAGGATTTTTATTGTTTTTATTCAATATTCTAAACATATATTTCTTTTGATTGTAATTTTATTAAACAAATGCAATTGTTTACATTGTTATCAAACCGTTATCTAATAAAACAACTTTAGAAAAGGGTTACTTAGGCCCTAAGGCAGGCTGTTATAATAATCAACGCATTCTTCCATTCTTTTATTTTTATCGGAGCAGCATTTACGCAATTTAAAGGGTTGCTTAGGCCCTAAGGCAGGCTGTTATGGCCACCCCATCCGAGGCCCAAGATTTCCTTCCGTTCCTCTCATCTCAATCGGAAGACCAACTGCAGTTCCCTCCTCATAGAAGGAGGAGATCGATGGCAGATGTAGAGCTCTTCCCTCCTCTTCTCTGGCCGGATGTGACAGATTCAAGCCCCACCCACACCGAAGTCCACGTTATTGGCGTTTTCCTCGACCAACTCCTTCGACAAAGAGATTCCTGGGATTTCTTTTTTTTATCAAGGAGTTTGTTGAGCTTGACATCAATGTTCAACAAAAATATTCTTGGGAAATTATCTATCAGAAAATCGGTATGAAGGAGTTCGTCGAGAAAAACGTGAATGACGTGGATTTAGAAGCTATTTTTTTTTGAAAGACATGAGGCAGGCTTTCATGATGTTTGATGCCTATTCTGATGGATCGATATCTTGCAAAGGAACTACAAAGGCTCTTGGTTTCCCTCGCAGGAAGATAATCATGGTTAGTATCATCTGTTCGGTTATTTTCATTTAACGTAACGTTGAATCATCATTGCATGGTTTCTCTCCTATGATGAATTCAGATATTCGTGTTCTTAGTTTTTCCTTTCCTACAATGAAATCAGAAATTATTTTGTCTTTCTTTGTATCAAACGTATTTATCTGTTTAATCTAATTGATGGATCCAATTTCAATTAGATTAAACCCTAGAAAAATTGGGCTTAATTATATCGATAAAGAGACCTTGTTTCTTTGATTGTCGTTATATGTTTTCATCCATCTTATGCTTCTGTCCAACATGTATAATGGCAATGTTCTATTTTTAGCAAATTTTATCATCTTTGAAATATCTTGATCTGGGGTTTGAACCCGTCACTACTAAAGGTTAGCTTATTTCTTGACAACCAATTGAAGACAAACTCTCTCCCCATGATGAATTATTTGCGGTCTCAAATAAGAAATTTGATGGCCAGGGAAGCTACATGATATTTATATATTTAATCTTATTCACAGATCCAATTTTAATTAGATCACATCAGAGAGAAATAGATTGATAATGCAGATATGGTGGCTTCTTCCATTATCTTTTTCTTTTGAGCCACATAGTTTGAAGGCGTTTTCACATGACCACATTAGTCAAATAATAATACAATAATACCACAGAATTATCATGACGATATTTTTTTTCTTTGCAACATCGAAACACACATCAAGAAAGAAATTAAACACCCATCGCTGCCAAGATTTTCTCTGCACGAAAATAGGGTTATAACATCGTTTACGCGGGGGTCCACTGAATCAATTCCGTTTACGCGGTGGTCCACTGAATCACTTACGAGTTAATTATTAGTTTATGATGTGTTTTTAATTAGCAGCCCTGTGAAGAATGAAGGGTTAAAAGAATGGCCGACTCTTCTCACGCGTTGAATCCCCCAAGCGTCTATTTGGCCCGGCAGTAAAATTTAAGCGTTTACGGAAACGCGTTTACACCTAAAGCTTTTTATAAAAGCTCTATTATCAGCCAAATACTCAGAGAGCACGTTTTGGCGTGGAAAAGCATGTTAGAGCTCCCGGGGCCAAACAGGACCCATTTTCAAACGGCCTTTCGGACATACCCATATTTCCCTCTTTCTCCATCTACAAAAGGAAAAGGATAGGAGGCAGGCTTCAAGACGTGGACAACAGCGATGAAATCGTGTCTAACACATCTGATCTTCTGTGCATGTTTCATCAATTCATCATTGCAATTTAATTCTTTTTTCCTTACACTGGTGACAGTGTATCTTTGATAAGCCAGAGGCAGTCACAAAGCCCTCAGAATACAAGTGAATGGATTTTCATGGTCCGAAGCCTCTGTCTGGAGCTTAATTTGTGCCCAGGCCCGGATTGTTAATTTTCTGTGATTCAATTGGTTCCACCCATCTGCTTTGCAATCTCTGTCTTTTTATTTTTTTTTATTTTATAATCCTAACTCAACGTTATGGTGCAAGTCAAGATGGGATTGCCTGTAATGAAAACATGTTGTTTGCCCTCATCCGATGTCAAAGATTCAAGGGGTGAGGATCCTAAACTGTCACATCCTTACCCTCTCTTTCTAGGCCGGAGTTTATTGTAATGGTCTAGTTTAATTTTTAACATTCCAAACATTCAATATTAACAAATTTACTAGAATAAAGGCTATAAATAACACTTGAGAGCTCAAAATTGCAACTGTATCTGATAATGGAATGCACCCCGCTGATACAGGACCAACATGGACTTGTATGTCTGGTATCAGAAAACATGGGGCTGAGGTGAGGCTATTTTTTGCGAAACAGGCTGTTGCAGCACCAATATAAGCATGCTTAATTACAAGTTGTAAGTCTACAATTTCTTTATAATTAAGGAAATAGTATAAAGATCATCAATAAAGCTTTACAATTAAAAGACCGCAACCGTTTCCGGTAAAATTAAGAACCCATACAGACTTATGTGGTTGTTATGGGTCAATACCACCGAAGAGAAATTGTTCTGAAACAGGCCATTAAATCCCCGTAGACCCTGTCGGTACCCACCCGTTGTTACTGGTACGGTTGCCCATATTGGTTGGGATATGACAGGTTTGGTTACACTATAAACGTTTTACACGTATCCAGTTCTACAAAAACTCAAAATGTGGAACCCATCATGTAAACCATAACAAAATAAGAATTCTTACAAAAATTTAGTGACCCACCTAATTCTTACAAAAACAAACTATTATGTTTCTAATTATGCTAAACATGGTGAATGGAACCAATTTTATCAAATGATCTAATTATGCTAAACATGGTGAATGGAACCAATCATATTTAAGATGTTTTGGATGGTTGGGTTAACCAAAAATGATCTTGCTAGATGTCAGTGAGCCCCTCTTACAAAACAAATCGCATTTTGACATTTATACCCTGAATTTTAAATTTTATCCATGCCTCGACTCCGTCTGATTTTTCACCATCCAATTAAGGAAGTGAGCCGTCATCCTGATGTCTTCATTGATTCATTATTTAATCCGATGCCACTCATCCCTGATTTTATTTTAAATTTTAAAAATGAAATATAAAAGTTTTCCCCAATAAAATAGCATCCTTTCTGTTACTCCCATTTTTATATTTTATCAATTAACCATCATACTCAATTAGGGCGGTTTTTTTATTAAATATGAAAGTTGGGATTGCATGGGTTGTACTTTATACTATCAAAAAACCCTAAGAATACATTAATATTAGCTTAATTTTCCAATCTAGAAGTCGCTGTGGATTGGGTGGATGGGCCAAACTTACGATATCTAAAAGTCATTTTTATTTTCTTTATAGTTTTTTATTTTTCACATTCTTATGCATTTTGTGACTATTATTGATTGGATTAGTGATTAAATATCTAAATTTCTATGATCAATTTCAATTTCCCAATCAAGAAAAAAGACGATGATAATTCTGGACATGAAACAAATTCTCAAGTCGTTTTTATTTTTTTATAGTTTTTTATTTTTCACATTCTCATGCATTTTCTGACTATTATTGATTGGATTAATAATTAAATATCTAAATTTTTATGATCAATTTCAATTTCCCAATCAAGAAAAAAGATGATTATAGTTCTGGACATGAAGCAAATTCTTTACAGAGGTAGATTACTCGATCATGTTTCCTTTTTCTCTTTCACAAGAATCAAATATTTCCATGGGGTTATTAGATTTTTTACTAATATATGAGTAATACTATAACAATGGAGAGTTTATCATGATTTCTTTTGTATTTTGACGTTGAGATATATATCAAATTCAGATGATTGATCCATTTAGAGCCTTGGGTGGACAGCCACATCAGCTTTTGCTTGTTTATTTCATTAAGAGCTTGATGGGTGCTAGGGATATGACTTGATAAAAGAGATGGATGGATTTTAAAATATTTTATAGAGCGTTATCTATGGTTGGGGTTTTGACTATTGACTCCATTGGGTTTTTATGGCAATGTAATAGTTTGACCATTGACTTTTAAGATTTTAACTAATCAAATGGAATGACGAAGGAATTAGAAAAATCCCCATAGAGGTGGATATATCCACTCAGAATTTTATGAAAGAAATATATATTTTTTATATTTTGATGGAGCTAATATTCAGAAACAATGGCAAAACTTCAAGTCTTATGCAAATCAATCGTGTTACACTATTTGGATTACAATAGTGATGGAGTTTATGCCTCTAGTAATTACCTACATTGAATTGGTAAGCTCTAAATTACACTAAGCTAAGTAAGATATAGATTTGTTAGGCAATTGGGTGTTAATGTTAGCTCCAAAATCTAACAAAAAAAAAGAGAATTTGATCCATAGAATTGAGGTATATAAATAAGATCACATATCCGAAAAACAATGATGGAGCATAAAGCTAAACCAAAATCTAAGCATATCAAACTATTTGCAATTACCTCTTTTGGTGTATAAAATTTCATAAAAAGTGAGCAGTTGAAAGCAAGTATATTAGATGTCATTTTTAGAATTCTTTTACATCTAAGCGTATGAACATGACCGTAATTTGATTAAAACCAGAAGAATGAAAAAAGGGGTCATGGGCTGCACCATGGATACCAATAGCCCATGCTGCAAGCCTATTGCATGCATTAGATATTTCCTGGTGGTTTGTCATATCACTATGTTGTCATTGCATATGGATTAAGAAAAAATGCTCTAATACTCTATTCTAGTCTAAAGTAAGAGCTGATACCCATTTCTCCAACTCTGGTGGAGGTAGCCACATCCCTTGAAATGATGCAAGCCCAACCTTCCCTTGAGTGTGTTTTGCATATGATATACGAGTTCCGTTCTTGAAACCTATCACTTGTGGTACAACTTCTCTATAGATTTCATATATGCCTGATCTACGTCCAATGAAAACTATATAGTGTTTCTTTCCTAGCATTTCGTAAGACCTACATAAAATATAGTTAGAACGCAAGAATTATGGTGGGAATGAAGGATTTGAACATGACCAAAGCATCCAAATATGCAAATTCTATCTATCACCATCTCAAGGATGAGTCCAATTAGATTATAACAATCGAAAGTCAATAAGGTGTATACATAGTAACACAAGTAGTTGAGCTATAAATGTAATCCTAAACAATATCAAATGAACATAACTAAATGCGGCATTCTCTCCGAACCAATTCTCATTCTCTCCGAACCAATTCTCAATGGGCGTGTTTGGGTAGGCAAAGGAAAGAGTCAGCTGATTCGGAGTCATCTTTAAAAACCTTCACCATAGCGCGCAACTCACCTATACCAAATCTCATGTCTTGTAGCACTCAAACAATTTGTTTTTTCTTTTCCATAGTTGGATCTACAGGTGGTTGCATCATTCATGAATGAACATCTTGTACTAAGTCACAATATGGTTGTCCTTTTGAGTCCCGCTTAGTGGATGTTGCCTTTGGCTGCATGGTAACTTGCTAAGGGCCTTGAGAACTTGTTGGCCAAAGGGGTGGTTGCAACCCATGTGTTGCAATTCTACCAAAAAATGGTCTTCAATGGTACTAATATCGGGTGCCTATTGTAAGGAGCTTGAGGGTGTAGGAGTTTCCCCATTTCTTCATACAATTTGTTATTTTATCACAATCAATCTTCATTTTTGTCTTCAATAGAAATTTCTTGCATACTTCAAGAATAGCATTGCCCTCCTATATCCCACCTACTTGGTTTTAAGCCTCAATCTGCTCATGCGGAAGTTGAACAAATTTAATAGAAGCCCATTAGACTTTTATTAAACTCAATTAAAGCCCATTCAAAGCTCATCATTAAACTTTACTGATGTTTCACAGAGTTTAATGGAGTTTAACAAAACTATTATTAAACTTGATTAAATTCGATTAAATATGGTTAAAGTCCATTATATCTCCATTGAATTTATTGATGTTTCACAAAGTTTAATAAAGTTTAATAAAATTATAATTAAACTTGATTAAAATTCATTAAAGCCCATTGAATTTTTAATGGGCTTTCATAAGCCCATTAAATTTGATTTTAAAATTTTTTAAAATCTATAAAATATATTTCAACTCTATATTTTACCTATACATCCATTATATTATTAATATTTATACAAAGTTAAAAAAATCTAAATAACCTCTATAAATTACTTATTTATTTTTTTAAAATGCTCTTGAAGTTATATTTTCTCATATTCGAAGCACGTATAGTGTAGACGTTCCCTTTCGATGTACATTGGTGGCCTATGGCATATATTCTCGTCCGGTACTAGGAATTCCAAAAACGTAATAGAAAATTCCTTTTTAATGTTGTATCTCTTCGTTCTCTCTGTTTTCTTCCTTCTAGTATTTAATGTGTTTTCTTCTGTCTTTGATTCTTTATAAAGTCAGAGTGATGTCCACTATAAATAAATAAAAGTAACAATAAGAAATATATGTATATATATACTTGTAAGAAAAACTAAAATTATTAGGAAAAATTAATTAAAAACATTATCAACACATGATTTAATTGAATTAATTACTAACCCAATTACCTCATACATAGTGTTCAAAAATTTTTCTCACATGGATTTCATTACAGAACCAAAATTCCAAGATGATGCAATAGTTACAATTTCATTAGAAATTCTAAGGTGCTTAGTAATATAAAAAATTATGCTAATGTAACACAAAAATAAAAAATATTATAATGATTGAACAAATACATATAAAAGAATTTGGTCATATAAGTGTAGATAATTTTTTACTACATCCAATAAGCATCTATGTTATTATAATTAAAAAGCCTACCTTATTCTAAAATCAACGCAATATTTTGGTATGAAACTATCTCTTTTTTTTTAATATGTCCAATTCATACATATAAAAGTAAGGGAATAACTAAATAAATATATTTAGATGTGCTTGGATACTTGACAAAAAAGGAAAGAAGAGGGGAAACAAATATAAAATATAAGAAAGAAAAGATAGGAATAATGTTTATGAATTTAAATAATGACCAAGAAAATTAGGTTTATTTACCAATAGTTGGCTTAAGGAAATTAGAAATCACATTACAGGATTGGAGAAAATACCCAAATATGCAAACACACTGCATACAATGTAGCACAAAATTTGAAAAAATTTGAACATGTTATAAGTTGAACAATAATATAGCATTTTCATACTATTTTTTTCTTTGCAACATCTAAACACTCCAAAATAAACAAATTAAGATAAAGATTTCGCACATGTGTAAGATTTGCAAACTTTTCAATCTAAAGTAATTATTAGTTGATGGTAAAGAGAATAGCTGACTCTAGTCTTCCCCTTCACCTCTTGAAATTCATGCATATAGTAAGCAATCTAGTAGGCCACAAGTATAGGGAGTAGATAATGTATCTGCATTGGAGGCCTTATTAAATCCCCACCAAGATCGAATTTGAGACAACCATTCATAACCATTCTATCACCCTCTCTCCGTCTCTCTCGATCCCCCAAAGCAAGAAGTGGAGAAGAGAAGGATATCCAAAAAATCTCTCTCTCTCTCTCTCTCTCAGAGAAGGATATCCAAGAAATCTCTCTCTCACTCTCTCTTAAGAAAAAGAGAGAAGAAATGGGTATTGGATATTTTATCAAAGGCGGCCTCAAGAAGTGGATAGCGACAGTGAAATCGCTCCTCAGGAGCTCAAATTCCAAGCCTAGAATCCCAACAAACATCGACATGGCCAGTTTGGGCTACCCGTCATCATCTATTGAGGAAGTAGAGTCAATGTTTCAAGCATTGGATACGGATGGAGATGGTTTCATCGATTTGAAGGATTTGATCGAGGTAAACATGAATGATGTGGACGCAGAAGTTGTGTTGGAAGACATAAGGCAGGCATTCATGGTCTTCGATTTGGATGGGAATGGCTCGGTATCATCAAAGGAACTGTAAAGGTTCTTGGTTTGCCTGGGCAAGAAAGATGTCACGGCGGTTGCCTGTAGGCAAATGATTAGTGTTGTTGACAGCAATGGTGATGGGGTCGTTGATTTTCAAAAGTTCAAGACAATGATGGCCCGATCATTTCCATCAAAGCTGTTGGAGGACATATGACGCCAAGCAGAATAGTGATTATTCTGCAGGCTAATTTTAACAGATAATTCACGAGACAAAACCCAAGAGAATCACTCAAAAATATAGAGAAACACCTCTGAATTTCAATTATGCAAATCAATAATAATGAAAATCAGCCCACAAGCCAGGCTATATAGCTAAAAATTATCATTATTGGAAATTTATCAAAAATAGCAAAAGCCTAATAATCACGCTAAAAGGAAATATGTAATAAAAGAAGCGATTTGCCAAAAATCTAACCCAAATCGGGTTCAAAATCACTTCCTAAATGATAAAGAAAATATTTCTATAAAAGAAAAAAATAACTAAAAATAGAGATTTGGAGGAAAAAATAGTGATTTTTAGCTTGAAAAAGATGCACACCAATTGTAGTTGGGTGGCCATGACGTGCGCGCCGAAAAGTCCTTTTTGAATTGGACTCATAATTGCGATTTTGATTCTCGTAGCCAAAGTTATAGCTAAAATATTTGAAATGCACAAAAAACTACCCCAATTAGGAAAATATCATGATTATTTGTGACCTTCGCGCTGATTTGCCAACTTAAAGTATCTCAGTGCTAACAACGTGTCATTTGACAACTCAGCATCATCTGACTCGGATCCTCCTGCATCAACATCTTGGGTGAGAGGCCACCTTCTTCTTTCATCTCCCTCTCTGTTTTATTCTCCCTCAATTCCCTAGGATGAAATCAGTCGGGGTGGTCCAAGATATCATGTCACTTCTTTTCTTGGGGGACCAATGTTTGTCTTCTTAATTCCTTCTATTGATGATATATGTTGCCTTAAATCCTTGTTGAATGCTACATGACACGAGAGATATGTTACTTGCCGTCATGCAAGTGGTGGGCCCTTCTCCATATTGTTGATGATAACTTTATTATTATTATTATTATTATTATTATTATTATTATTAGGAACTCAGCGGTAGATCAGGGTTGGCTCAAATGGGTGGATAATCAAATCATGTCTTAAGGTGACATGTTTTGAATTGACTAGGATTATGACCAAAGAGGCAAGACCCACCATTTGAATGTCTCTAATTACTGTTTTGAGATGCTTTACTGAGAGAAGAGAGTGGAACTTTGATTGTCTTATTTTCCTTGAATCTCTAATAAGATCTAAGCCCTCAACTAGTTACTTGTTCTTTGGATCATTCATTCACCCTTTTTTGTCTTTCCAACAATTATCCATTATTTTGTAGGTTGGACCAGAGTGACTCTGCCTTGCCGTCCCAATCGTCAACTCGGATCGAAGAGGAGATCAAGAGTAAAGCAAAGTTATTATTGTAACTCAAAATCAATGTAATTAAAATGATTCAAAATAGAAACATACTTCTTTCAGATTTCACCATCATAGAATACCTCATTATGACATCTTTTAAATGTTTCTTGAAAAATGATTCTTAGACATTCCAATTTTCATCCAAGAGAGGAATATTGTTATGGTTTCAGTAGTAAATATTCAATTCTGATTGCCAAAAGGTGATCCATTCAAAGTGGCAAATTTGGTAAGAATATATAACCCAAGTTAAATAAGACACAATGCACAAGTAATGGAATTGATTAGGTTGTCTAAATCAATGGCCCAAGTGTTAATTGAACATAATCAAGAATATAATAACATCAAAACTATCAGCCCCTTTAATTCTTCTTCTTCCTCCCCAAGCATCCTCCCTGGGTGAAATGCAGCCACAACATCACCACCGAGCAAGCAAAGCTAAAAACAAACTGCATAATCTGGATATCCATCACCACATGCTTCCACCTCAGGCTCAGCCCAACGCCGCATAGGAAGTAGTACCCATACATGATGGTGTGGATGGAAGCATTGATGGTGAGCACCATGGGAAGGAGTGATTATGACAAGTGAAGCCAGAGATGGCACATGACCATGATGAGGGCATGTCCCAAATCCTACACATGTCCTACATCTAAAGATGCCATGTACCCTCCTAGGACACATGTCCGACTCTCTCTCTCTTCATGGGAGAGGTGGGCTAAGTCATTCCCTTCTTAAGGGAGATCCTTAACCATAAAGGACTTGGTCCAAGTTCTTGCCACATGTGCTTCAAGTGTGCGCCACATATATTATAGAGGTCCATGTCACCGTCACATTACCAATACACCATCACATGCCATTTGAAAACTTGGGAAAATCATCTACTTAGGTGGTCCCATCTGATCAGTAGTCCTCCTAGTCTGCCACTATTACCGAGCTCACTTGACACTGTCCTAGCTGCATCTGCCCAGCAAAGACTTCAATGCATTGATGTCTCGATCCCTCTCAATCCCTAACATGCATTACTAATTTGATTTCCATGTTTCATATGATCCGTATCCATAATGTAACTTACATCCATGATCCTACACTTGGAATTATCTTACGATCTTGCCTTGGATCCATGCCACGATCTAATATAAGACCATCTCACCTATCTTACTTTACTCGTATCATGTAAGTAAATCACATTGCTTGTCTGCTAAGTGATTCATAACACGGGGTGTTAAACATTTGCAAGATTGTATCTTTGATAACTAAGAGGCAATCACTAAGCTTTAAGAAAACCTTCGCAAAGTGGATGGACTTTCATGTTTCGAATCATCTGGCTAAAGTTTTACACCTAGGCACAAATTGTTAATTTTCTTTTTGTTTGAGTCGGTTCTGCTGGTCTGCTGCTCAATCTTTTGATGATGAGCAAAAGCATGAGTGAAACATTAAGGTACTAACATCTTATTTTCAAGAATGTTGTAAAAAGTTTTAAATCATTCAACTTGAGAATCATCTTTATGATGACAAAAGGAAGATATGAAGTAAATCCTCTTTCATAATTAAGTATATAAACATCACATATACTTAATTCAAGAAAATAAAAATTATAAAAGTTTTGAAGACATGCTTTAGAGTCAAAAGAAGCAACTTCAGAATCACTTTAATACACTTCAGAAAAGATTGGTTTGCTATGAAAATGTCCCAACAAACTTCGAAGTAAAATAGATATTGTTTCAAAATCAACGTAGCATGGCTCGAAGACGTTACAGAAAAGCTTTGGAATTATCTCAACAGACTTCGAAGATAATCTAACAAATTTCAAAAATGTCTCAACAAGCTTCGGACAAGCCATAATGCAACTTCAGAGTGGTTGTAGATCACTTAGGAAAGAATGTAGAGAAACTTCAGAGACAATTAGCAAGCTTTGTACAAGTTTGTAAGTAAAAACAGTAAGCTTCAGAAATGTTCAAGCACATTTCAGAAAATATTAAAGCATACTTCGGAGTCCTTTTCAAAGCTTCGGAGATCTTACAGTGCGCTTTAGAGATAATCAAGATTGCTTCGGACAAGTCACAATGCCTTTTAGAAATAATCAAGAGAGCTTCGGAATTCTCAAGAATGGTTTAGAAATAATCAAGAGAGCTTCGAAATTATCAAGAATGCTTCAGAAAAAGTACAAAGAAGCTTCGGACAAGTTACAGCATGCTTCGCAGAGAGTTAAAAAGCTTCTAAGAACTCATGGATGTTTTCGACAAGTTACAATACACTTTGGAAACAGCAAGACAAACTTTGGAGATAATCAGTTATGCTTCAGAGTAAACAAACATGCTTTGAAAAACTAGAAGCCAGGTTTCAAAAAAGATTCAAATAATCTTCAGAGATGTTAACCAAGCTTTAGAGATGTTAAGTCATGCTTCGAAGATGTTTGAACAAGCTTTAGATCACTTTACTAAAGACATTATAAGTTCAGAAAATAAGAACTTCTATATGAAAATGAATGTCACAACTGAGTAGGATTAAAATTACTTTCAAAAATCTGAAAAAAATAATTGAGATAATCCAAAATCAGTCAAGACACCAATTATTCACTTATCTCTTTGGAACACCTGACACGAAATTGAATGTTTGAGAAAGTCAGTAACAGAAGTAGTAGACCGATATCAGAATGCAGCAAAGTCACACGTTAAATAAAAGATAAGTTAAAGAAAAATATTTTTGAATGTTTGAATGTCTGCCAAGATTAGCAACGAAAAAGTCTCTCCCAACCTATAGAAGAAAGATTCAGAAAAAAGAAGATAGAGAGCATAAAACAGAATATACAAAAAAGAAAAAGAGAGAAATCATCTTGCAAATCCTAAAGGCCAAGATCTACCACTTTCACATTCCAAAGGAGCTTTCATTCTTCATCTCCTTCAAGGTCGATCTCTCCACAACATAAAGGAAGAGCTTCTGCAACAAGAAGAACTACATCTAAGATCTTCCTCAGCACTCAACAAGAAACATGTTAAAAAGTGTAATCTCTTATTTCAGTTATTTCATTTGTAGAAGTTGCTGGTTAGCTTAAAAACAAGGGTTCAAGTTGTTGGTAAGCTTGTGAAAACCAATGTTGCTAAAGTTGTTGGTGAGCTTGTGAAAACCAACATTGTTAAAGTTGTTGATGAGCTTGTGAAAATCAACATTGTTCAAGTTGTCGGTGAGCTTGTGAAAACCAACATTGTTCAAGTTGTTGGTGAGCTTGTGAAAACTAACATTGTTAGAGTTATTGGTAAGCTTATTAAAACCAATATAGTGAGTTTCTGGTGAGCTCTATAAAACCAGTGTATGAGTTCTTGGTTAGCTCAAGAAAACCAAGTGTGATTCCACAAGAGTATTAGTGGAACTTGAATGCAGCAAGTAAGGCTGACTCAGAGAATGGAGTAGGTGCCAAGAGAGGGCCCGAACTACTATAAGTTGTGTGTGCTATCTATGCTTGATCTTTCCATTATACTCTTACTTGCTCTATACATTGCTTCACTTTGATTAGCATGTCACATAAAAGAAAGAAAGTGATTTGATCAAACAGGGGTTAAAAGAAGTAAATTCTATAAAACCCAATTCACCCCCCTTCTTCGGTTCTAGCCTATTCTACCGGCACCAACAAGTGGTATCAGAGCAGGCTACATAAACATTTGTAGTGATCTATCTGGCTAACCCAATAATGTCTACTATCATATTTCTTGAAGGATATTCTATCGCACAAATTCTATACTTTGAGGGAATGAGTTTTGATCAATGAAAAAAGAGGACAAAGGTAAGCCTTATGGCCCAATGATTCTAAAATGTGGAAAGCTATTTTTATTGGCTTAAAAGAAGATGATGAAAGAGCTAGGAAAATAAATATATAAGCTGTTAGGGAACTCTAACACATATATGAATTATCGAGCTGGCAACTCACCACGTCAGACTACTACTTTATCGAGATCTCCCTGAATCCCACGAAATTTGAATTTAGGATACGTATCTTCAGAGATTCCTCTCCTAAATAAACTTCTTAGTTCAACCTACGTACAGATCCGTAAGACTCCCGGCTACACACCCCTGCTCATCCATAAATACAACCTAGTATGCATCCTTGAAAAAACTCACTCATTACTATCCCATCTTCTCTTAAAGAGTCTCGTTTACTAACTTGAGCATCGGATGTTCATGCCAGGAACACCCCCGACATTCTTTGATTTGTGTTCTAGTCTTGCAGGAATCAAGGAGGAAAGATCTCAAAAGCTACGTTAGCATTTCGTTTGGAAACGACCCAAACATTGGCACCGTCTATGGGAACCATTTCAAAAAGTCCAAAAAGATGTCAGATGACATTATAAACAACACAAACGATGCTTCCTTTCTCCCTGCTGTCGTCAACAATACGCCGTCCAGGTCAAACTAGAACAACACAGTGCCACCGCCTAAAGAATTGTTGACTGAGCCCAGCCCAACAAGTCAACAAGCAATGCAGCACATGATGTGTGAGATAATGCAGTAGATGATGTGTGAGATGATGCAGCAATTAATATGGCAATAAGGAAACAATCTAGGCGGACGCCCTACCACGGAAGCTCTCCTGCCACCGCCTCATCCCCAGCATCAGAGAGGTCTGACAGCACACAGACGCAGAGATCTCGATGGAGCCGGTGTCCATCTCACCACTCCCACGTTAGGAGCATTGCTGCTCGATGTGCATAGACCACATCTAACAAACGCTGAAAACATGCCAGTTGAGGGCATTCCGACCGGTAACCCAGCAAACACCATCCATACTATCTTAGAGCCAACTCAGAGGCAAGTCAACTATGGCCATGAAAGAGAAGCATCTTCGCACCCCGGAATAAGAAAACTTCCTGAAGATGATGCCACAAAACTGGAAAGACAGAACACTCAAGGATGGCAGAGAAGTAAGCATTGGCAAAACGTTCCCCTTTCTGCTCGGAAATCCTGAATGAGCTTATTCCCAAAGGATTCAGAATGCCATCTTTAGAAGCTTTCGACGACACTGCGGACCCTAATGATCATCTCGCCAGATACGATGGTCAAATGACCCTTGTAAGGGTCTCCAACACCATTAAATATCGTGCATTCCCGCCGGCACTCAAAGGAGCAGCACTGTCCTGGTATCAAATTTTGGCACCAGAATCCATTAAATCCTTCAATGATCTAGAAGAATGCTTCCGAAGATGCTTTATAGCTCAACGCAGGCAGAAAAGAACAATAAAATCTTTGATGATGATGAAATAAAGGGAAAGCCAGACCCTCTATACATATGTGACTAGATTTAATCGGTACTCATTAGATGTGGAAAAGCTAGACCATAATATTGCAGCAGCAGCACTCCAAAGTAGAATTGCAGACCCGAAGGTGAAGATATTAAAAGATGGCGGAGCCAGTCGCAATCCCCGCCATCACGGTGAGAAGGAAGCCATTATCGACGCAACTACGGATCCGGGCAAACATCTTCTGCTCACGGATCCAGAAAAAATAGACCAACGACGATAAACATAGACACTCCTAGACACACTCTTAACTGCTCTGCGACCCACGTCCTCCACGAAATTCAGAGACAGGGGTACCAAGTCTCCTCTCTACCAAAGATCAAAAGAAGAAGTCATCTAGATCGAAATAAATACTGCCTGTTCCACAAAGACATTGGCCACAACATAGATAAATGTCGCATCTTAAAAGAAGAAATTGAGAAACTCATCAAAAGAGGGAAGTTACTATAATATGTGGCCGATGATCCCACAAAAGTAGAGGACAAACATCAAAGGGGTAGGAGGCGAGAAGAGAGAGAAAGAGACCCTGCAACGGAAGATAATCAACCCACGGCCAAAACCATCAATGTCATATCAGGTGGCCCAGACCATCTCCCTACTCTAGAAATAATGGTGGAAAGAAGCCCCAAAAGAAAGAGAGAAGAAGAAGACTTCCCAATTATCTTCTCACAAGAAGATATACCGAATGGAATAGATCCCCTGAATAACGCGGTAGTTATATCAGCCATCATCCGGAACTACCATGTGAAAAGAATCATGGTCTATAACGGTTCTTCGGCAAACATCCTCTTCCACCATTGTTTTGAAAAGATGGGGATCTCAAAAAAAGCACTATAACCTTATGTAGGGTGATTAACTGGCTTCACAGGAGATGGTGTCTTTCCAGAAGGAATCATCAACCTCCCATTTACGATGGGAGATGATCCAGAAAAAATAACAACCCACCTGGATTTCCTAGTAGTCAACATCCTATCACCGTACAACTCCATATTGGGATGTCCAGGCCTCAATAAAATGAAAGTTGTCATGTCTACTTACCACCTTACAATCAAATTTCTAGTCGGAAAAGGGGTTGGCATAGCCAGAAGCAACAGGAAGATCGCTCAAGAATGTTACAAAATTTCAATGAAGGAAGGAATGTCGAGAAGCATGCAGATAGACACCATGGACAACAGGGAAGAGCAACAAATCACCTGTAACGAGTTGATAGAACCTCTGGTCATGGTCCCGTTGATGAACGAATCCAAAGATAAGATTATTCAAATCGGCTCCACCCTAAAATCACCACTAAGGGAAGAGCTGGTCGACCTGCTAAGGGAGAATGCCGATGTCTTTGCATGGGAACCTTCAGATATGACCGGAATAGACCCATCGATCACCTCTCACAAACTAGCAGTCGATGACAACCAAAAACCAGTGAGGCAAAAGAAGTGACTCTTTTCCCAAGAAAAGAAGGAAGCCATTGCGATAGAAGTGAACAAACTCCTCAAAGCAGGGTTCATCAGACCCATACATTATCTGAAATGGCTAGCCAATGTGGTAATGGTAAAGAAGGCAAACGGCAAATGGCACATGTGCGTGGATTTTATGATGTTAAACAAAGTCTGCCCAAAGGACAATTACCCTCTCCTCAATATTGACCAGCTAGTAGACTCTGCATCAGGTCATGAACTACTCTCCTTTATAGATGCATTCTCCAGATATCATCAAATCCGGATGCACGAACCAGACTAAGAAAAAACAACCTTCATTACAGATGTAGGAATATTCTGTTACAAGGTAATGTCATTCGGTTTGAAGAATGTAGGGGCAATCTATCAGAGGATGATAAATCATGTATTCAAATATAAACTGGGAAGAAATATGGAATCATATGTCAACGACATGGTGGTCAAAAGAAAAATCAAAACTCACCACATTCAAGACTTGAAGGAAACCTTCAAAACCCTCCGAGATACAAAATGAAGTTGAACTCCCAAAAGTGCACCTTTGGAGTAGAATCAGGATAGCTACTGAGCTTCTTAATATCCCAAAGAGGCATCAAGACAAATTCAAAAAAGATTCAAGCCATCCGAGACATGGCAGCGTGTAATAATATTAAAGATCTTTAACGACTGACCTGAAGGTTAACAACGCTCAATAGGTTCCTCTCAAAGTCTGCCAAAAGAAGCCTCCCGTTCTTCAAAGCTCTCCGCAGAGAGGTAACTGTGGATCCGGGCAAAGAAGAAATAAGCTCAGAGACATGGGAAGCCTTCGAAGAACTCAAAGTATATCTCACCTCCCTCCCTTTACTAAGTGCCCCCGAAAGGGAAGAAACTCTTTTCCTCTATCTTGCAGCAGGATCCGAGACTATTGGAGCTATTTTATTTAAAGAAGAATGTCAACAGTAAAAGCTCATATACTATGTTAGCAAGATCCTGCGAGGAGCTAAAGTCAGATATCCCACTATGGAGAAAATCACTTACGCACTCATAATTATGGCAAGGAGGCTTTGACCTTACTTTTAGGGACACCAAATCCGAGTTTAGATAGAGCAGCCGCTAAAATAACTCCTCCAAAAGATGGAACTCTCTGGTGGCTTTGTCAAATGGTCCATAGAGCTCAGCGAATTCGACATCGAATTCAAACCCAGGACTACAATCAAGGGACAAATCTTGGCAGATTTCATCATAGAATGCATCAACAAAATGGAAGAACCCGAAGGGGCACCAGATTCATCAAAAAACACTCCCCTAGAAGCCACAACTCCTTAACAAAAAGCATTAGTCCCAAAGCAGAAAGACCCAGTGACAGATTTGGAATGGAAACTATATGCAGATGGCTCTGCTTCCGAAGAAGGCGCAGGAGCAGGACTCGTACTACAAAGCCTAGAAGGAAACCGAATCAAATATGCAATACGATTCGACTTTCCCACCACCAACAATGGAGTCGAATATGAAGCTTTGATAGCAGGACTCAGGCTGGCACAAAGGTTCAGAATTCACAATTTAACTATCCACAACGACTCACCAAAATTATAATAGAACAGATCCGCAACACCAAAGTCCTCCAAGTGCCAAGGGAGAAGAACTAGCATGCCGATGTATTATCAAAACTAATCACAGCAACTTTTTTCTTCCCTCAAAAAACTATACTGATCGAACGTCTCATAGCACCGAGCATCCCAGAGGCTGAAGAAATGATAGTAGAAGATTCAGGGGTGTCTTGGATGGACCCCATCCACACCTATCTATGAAAAGGAGAAAAGCCAATGGATCCACTAGAGGCCAAAAAGCTGATGCGCTTCGCTGTCAAATTTGTATATCTTGATAATAATCTGTACAGAAAGGACACTCACACCCATAACTTCTGTGTGTCTCCACTGAACAAGGCCAAGAAATCCTGAAGATGATATATGAGGAAGAATGTTCAAATCATATAGGCGTAAAGACCATGGCCTTCAAGACAGTAAGATATGGATATTACTGGCCAACCATGGCGGCAGATTCAAAGGAATACGTGACAAAATGCAAAAATTGCCAAAAGTACGCAAGCATTCCCTGTCTTCCAGCAACAAAATTGTGCACCATTAGCACCCCCTGGCCCTTCTATCTGTGGGGGATGGACATTCTTGGCCCATTCCCACTGGTAGTAGGAACAAAAAAGTACATATTCGTTGCTGTTGATTACTTTATGAAGTGGGTAGAAGCCAAAGCCACTAGGTCCATCTCCATAAAGCAAGCAAAAAATTTCCTTATGGGAAATATCATGTGCAAATTCGGGGTCTCCAGGATACTTATCACCGATAATGAAACCCAATTCGAAAGTGAGCAATTCAAATCCTTCTGCAGAACACATGGAATCCAGTAGAAATTTTCCTCAATAGCACATCCTTAGACAAATGGGCTGGAAGAGGCTACAAATAAAAACATTGTTACGGGCCTAAGGAAAAAAATAAAAGGCTCCGGAATTAGTTGGTACCAAGAGCTACCAAAAATACTGTGGGCCCTAAGGACGACACCTAAAAGATCCAAGGGTGAAACTCCGTTCATGCTGACATACAGATCCGATGCTGTAATACCCGTAGAGCTCAAAATACCCTTCGCCAGAACAGAAAACTTCAACCTGCAAACCAATCGGTCCCGCAGAAATGGAACCGACGAGAAAGAAGTTCCGCAGAATGGAACTATCAAACTTTAGAAAAGGTTTTCCCTCCCATCGGTCCCGCAGAAACGGAACTGAAGAGAAAGAAGTTTCATAGAATGGAACCTTCAAACCTAAGAAAAGGTTGTCTCACCCACCGGTCCCACAGAAACGGAACCAACGAGAAAAAAGTTGTGCAGAATGGAACCATCAAACCTTAGAAAAGGTTGTCCCTCCCATTGGTCCCACAGAAATGGAACTGAGGAGAAGAAGTTTCACAGAATAAAACTGTCAAACCTCAGAAAAGGTTGTCTCGCCCATCGGTCCCGTAGAAATGGAGCCGACAAGAAAAAAGTTCCCCAGAAACATAACCAAAAAGAAGGGATTCTGTAGGATGGAACCTTCCAACCTTAGAAAAGGTTACATCTGAGATCTAAAGAAGGATTACGTACACAAAAATATTGAGAGAAAATTAAAATTTGTATTTCACTTTGTCAAATGGCTAAAAAAGTTACAAATCCTACCTATCCTACAAAATATCATCTAAGTCAAGACCGGGGAATTTCCTAGCTACCTTCCTCTTATAGGACTCAAAAGATTGCTTACAAGAAGTCACTACATGTTGAAGGAGCAGCTCCTAGCACTCTGGCTCCTCAACCAACTGTTCCAGCCACTGTTGACGGGCCTGAGAAAAGGCAGTAACATGTCCTTCCTTCAACAATGCAATCTCCCGTTGCAAAGCTGCCTCTCTACCTTCTAGAGCGGCTACCTGTTCATGAAGCTTCTTCTCCCATTTGGCGGACTCGGACTGAACACAAGCGAGACACTTCACCTTTGACTCGGATACAAAAAAGGCACGATCATGATCAATCCGTAGTTGAGACAAAGCAGCCTCTGCCTGCCACAACCTTGACTCCACAGCAGCACATTCAGCTCTTAGAAGATCTTTATTAGCCTAAAGAGTGGAAGCAGTCTCCTCTAAGTCTCAGAAGCGATTCTTTCTTCTTCCAGATCTTCCTTCAAAGCTGCAGACTCCGCGATCACTCGATCCCAGTCATTCTTTAAGAGCTAGTGCTCTCGAAGCTTCACTGCGAAGACGCCGAGCGAGTGGAGCCAGGCTTGGGCCTACATATGGGGGCTTCATTGCAGCCAACCGGTCAGACGAAAACAAGCCTATATGAACAAAAAGAAGTCAAATACAGGTCTACGAAAAAAATATATATATAAATATATATATATATATCTCTTACTTGCAAAAGAGAAAGACGACCTTGATCCTACAACTGCACCCAGAACTGTTAATGCCGACGCAGAGGAAGCAGGCATAGTCGTAGTCGCCCTAGGTAGTATAACCGGTTCTGGAATAACAGGAGCTACATCAATTATAATGGATGTGCTTGGAGTAATCGGAACCATTGCAGTTGAGGTCAGGAAAACAGGATCAATAGGATCCACTAGAACAGATGAGGTAGCCAGAGACACAAATTCAGTAATTACAGAAGCAGAAAAAGAATAGGAAGTACTCATCAAAGCGGTCCTAGACACAAAAGGTACTATGGCCAAGAAAGGAGCAGAAGAGGAAGACGTAGAAGTAGGAGCAGAAGTTGGATAATTTACTCCTCCCAGACGAACGTCGAAATCCATACTAAAGTGGACACACTCCTCGAACTCCTGCCAAATACAGAGAGTTGGAGGATGGATGATCTCGCCCTAAAGGACAGATTCTTCAGAGGAAGAATGGGAGGGACTACTTTTAGAGGACACGATGAAAGGACCTACCTTAGGAGAACTAACGACATTGATCAATTTTGGCTAGACTGAGGGTCCCGTAGTCTCCTCTTCCGATTGCCTTTCAAACGACGCTGAATGATCAGATGGTTCCGCTTGTGCCTCCCTATGGACTCTGAGAGAATTACGGCCAGAATCAGAATGAGAGGGAAGAAGTATTAGCTCTTCACTTCCGAGCAATGGCCTTAACCCTCTTTCTCCGAGATGGTTCCACTTCACTCCTGGAGGGAGCCACAGCAACCACGGAACCCTACGCCCATCGGGATCGACCACCACTAGACCAAGGAATGAGGTCATACTCTTGCTCTATGGTAAGTCTAAGGTTCAGGAATAGAGAGGGCAAAGAAGTTAAGGAAAGAATGGGTTCAGGAGTGACAATCTCTTGACCTGGGAAGCCGCATGGATAATCTGCTTCATGGCAATGATCAGCCAAAACTACGGCATCTACAAAAAGGGTACCAATATTCATTAACCGATACCTAATAAGATATAGACTGAACCATTCTAGAGGAGAAAAGACACAAGAGGGACAGGCCAGGCTGGTCGTCCAAACGGAAGGAGAGGGAAGGTCTTCACGAAACTTAACCCAGGCCAATGGCTCTTCCACTCATCATCAGGATCAGTGATGCGAGTAAAGAGCTTATACCAAGGAGTACGAGGAAGAAGATAATAATAAGAAGAAGAATGGGGAGCTTTACTCAAGTTAAAAATGGAGAAAAATATTTCAAAAGAGAAGACAAATATCTCCCCAAGCTGGTGAACCCAGTGACAAAAAGACATAACATAACACCAGCTATTCAAGATCAATTAACTTGAAGAGATGTTATAGCTACGGAGAATGGAAGAAACAAAATGGTGATAATCTAAATGAAAACTAGCCTTGAGCGAACCCAAGGAAACAAACACATAACCCTCCCGCGGAATCCACAGAAGGGCAGAAGAGTCTGGAAATTCTGAGCTCATGGTGGAAGGAAGAGGATAAAGCCTAAAGGCTGCCATAACAGCCTCAAAAACTCTAGGAAAAGACTTCTCGGCAGCCATTAAGAATAGAAAAGAGATACAAGATGAAGCAGACGAAGAAGGAGAAGAAAAATAATTACCCCGACAAAGAAGACGAAAATGATGAGCCCTTTCCTTGCAGCGGAATCTTAATAAAAGCCCTCCACAAAACCGCCTAGGGTTTCGTGGAAAACCAAAAAATGTACAGGTAAACCAAAAGAGGAACAGGCTGGTTTCTCAACTATACCGGAAACCAACCGTCTTTAAATCAAATCGCATTTATGGCTCTGCCACGTGGATAAGGAAGAGCAACCGGCATAAGTGCAGTGAGGATAATTACTTTTGAGATTCAAAAATAAATTGAAAAGCCCACCAAAGGACAAAGAAAGAACGGCCCTTCTAGATTCTTTGGAGAAACCGCGCAAAATTCTGAGGAGGGTCCTGGGATATAAATGGATCCAAACATTTCCGGATCCGTTATAACACCCCAGTTCTGAAACTTTCCAAATTTCCAAAGTAATATTCTCTAATGGTGAGACCGATTTAAGAAGCGGGTCCATTGATATGAAAAGCAGACCCACCAAGATCTTTTTAACAATCCAACCATTGGATAGATCCGCAGAAAGATGCATATTTTTGCAAATAACTCACATATGAAACTCAAAAGAGAAAGCACGCCACACTCTCTCCCAAGAGGGCGGACTGGTGTTAGGGAACTTTAACACATATATTAATTATATTAATTATTGAGCTAGCAACTCACCATGTCAGACTACTACTTTATCGGGATCTCCCTGAATCCCACAAAATCTGAATTTAGGATACGTATCTTCAGAGATTCCTCTCCTAAATAAACTTCTTATTTTGACCTGCATATAGATCCGCAAGACTCCTGGCTATGCACCCCTGCTCATCTCCTGGTATGCATCCCTAAAAAAACTCACTCATTTCTATACCATCTTCCCTCAAAGAGTCCCATTTACTAACTTAAGCATCAGAGTGTTCACTCCGGGAACACCTCCGACATTCTTTGATTTGTGTTCTAGTCTTGCAGGAATCAAGGAGGGAAGATCTCAAAAGCTACGTCAGCATTCCATTTGGAAACGACCCAAACATAAGTTGAAAATATTTTGCTAAACGCTTTATGCCCCACCATATATAGTCATGTTGTAACCTATAAAAATGTAAAAGACATAATAGACAGGTTAAAGGCTATTTCTGAAGGAAAAATTGATTTACTGCCAAATGAAACTAATGTCTCTACTAACAATAATTTGAGTGTAGGAAATCATGAATCAATAGAACAATCTCCTCAAGAAAAAAGAGAAAGGAAATTGATCAATCTATGAAAGGAGAAGAACTATCAATAAAATAAACCACCATAGACTGAAGAGGAGCAATCTCAATAAGAGATTGAAATTCAAGAAGAAATTGTTGAATCCCAAATTCAAATTGAAGACCAAAAGGATGACACAGCTGAGGAATCCTCTCAAGTTGAGAAGAATCTATCTAAAAAGGAAAAGGATGATAGAGAAAGACTTGCAGTTCAAAACAGAAATCTGAAGCAAGTCAAAGAAGAAAAAGAAGTGAGAAAAAGGAAGAGAAAGATAATCGTAGAAAGAAGAAAGAAAGAGAAGAAGTATCTAACACTTGAAAACTCAAATGATTTCGTCTCACCAAAGGACTATGAAATAAAGAAGGAAAATGAAGAAAATATGAAATATCAAGTTCCTTCAAAAGACAAAAGGTTTCTTGACATTGGTTGAATAAAAATGCATTCCATGAAGTCAACGAAGACAAGGTAAGTGCAATTATGACAACTTAAACCGAACCTCTGTAATTGATATCTATGTTTTACACACTTATTCTCTTGTCTTGAATATTGCTTAACTTTAGAATTCAGCTTAGAAATATATATATATATATATATATATATAGACACACACACACACATCAAATTATAAAACTATAACAAAAGTGTGAATTCTAAAAACTATTTAAATTAAAGAAATTATGCATAAAAGATCAACTTAATCTTAAGGATAAGTATACATAAGAAATATATGTTTAATCTAAACATTAAAACATTATGCAAATTTAAATTGTAATTTGAAAATTTCTTATCAAGTTTGAAAATCAATATTCACGATATTCAGTGGTGGCAAATTAGGAACAAAATGCTTGTTTACTTTAAAACATATTTGCCTCAATATGTTAAAAAGGAAAAAACTTTGTTTTAAAAGCTACATCTATAAAAATATTAAGTAATCATATATATCATGTATTATATAAAAGTTATTATAAGAATTGGTTTCTTTTTAATTCTTAATGATTTTAACCAAATATAATTTGAAGATGTTAAAAATTCAAATGTTACAATTAAAAGAAAAACCTTCATAATCTAAGAAATGAATAGTAATTTGCCCAAAATAATGTAGCTCATATTTTTACCAATTTCTTTTTGTCTACCATGGTGCTAAACAGAATGTTGCACTAATTAAAATAATTTGTATGGAACATATATATATATATATTTGAGTTCTTTATTGATGAAAAAGTGCAAGAATATTTGAAATGTATGCAATCTAGAAGAAATGAAGAAATTCTTCAAGAAGTTGATTTGAAGAAGCAAAATCAACTTAACTACTTGCAAAGATATAGAAAATTTAAGAGTTTGATTCTGATAACAAAAGAAATGAAGCTTTGGACACTTTGAAAAATCGCTTCAAAGATTCTGAAACGTACCTTCGGAGATTCTGAAAGGTCACTTTGGAGGATCTGAAAAGCGTCTTCAGAAAATATCTTCAGAAGCAATGAAAGCATAACTTTAGAGGCTTCAAAATGGTGCAACAATGAAGGACCAAATAGCATTAAAAGAAGCATTTAAGAAGTAGCCAGAAAAATGGAAGAAAGCTATATTTTTCAAAACTCACAAAAAGATTGATAGAAGTTTCTTAGAAGTTAATAGAAGCAAGTGAAGTTTTTACAATAAGGAAAAGTTTAGAAGTTTTCACTAACATAGAAGTTCCACAAATTTTCTGACATTCGAATCTGAGCACCACAAAAACAAGATCCACTTCTGAATACATAACTCGGAACTTCTACAAATACTTACATAGAAGCTCTAAACGAATTTTGTTCTGCATAGAAGAAAGACAGAAATGGAGATATGCTACATAGAACTATGCATAAGATATGCACTTAGAAACTCAATCATCAAAGAACTTTTGAGCACCATCAAAAATTATCAAAAACATCTTGAAAGCTCTCAGAAGTAATGCAGAACAAGTTTTTTTAAGAGTATCAAAAAGTTTTTAGAAGACAATCAAAGTTGCAACATCCAAAGAAGATGATTAAAGCAACAATGACTCCAAACTACCAATGTTGAATCGAAGAATCAAGTTTGGCTCAACAGAAATCTTCTACAAAAGAAGCAATGAAGAAAGATAAGTTGCTCAACTTGATAACTCTGTTAATGAATCATGCTTTATATGTCTATATACTCTAGATGTCTCTAAAATAATTGCATTGATTACACATATATATAAAATCATTGATTGAGTAAAATAATTTGAGATAAACAGTTCTAAAAGTCTAAGCCAATATATAAAATTGATTAATCTACATAATTGAAAATTCTCAAATAAAAACTTAACTCAAAAGATAATTCTTTTCTGAAATCATTAAAGTATTAATGATCATAACTGCCTGTCGCTTTGATACCCTTTTAGGCACAGATCGATGAACAATTTTTATTTTCAACCCATTCTTCATTGCTAGCCTCCTATGATTGAAAAGAGAAAGTGCCTCTCATTACAAAATCTCCATTAGAGCCATTTCTAGTAATCTTCTACCTTTTCCAACATTTTTCCACATCTCAATGGCACCTAAAGTCGTCATCTCCAAACCCCAAAGAGGAGTGAAATGCCCTAGAACTCGAGGAGGAGCATCTTCTTTTCAAGTTCTAGACGCTCAAGGAGATCTCAAGCCATCGAAAATGTAGGTAATCTCCCTTCCCAATCTAATGTGAATGTTGAAGAAGAAAACATAGAAAGAGGAGAAGCAAGGGCAAAGAAGTTTGATTTGAGCAAGTTGCCAAAAGAAGTTGATAGAAGAAAGGTTCCAACTACCAAATTTGAACCAAATGATTTACCAGCATATTACTTTGGTAGTGAAGACAAGAAATTCAGGTTTTATACTTCAATGCTTGGAAGATCTATTCATGTTCAAAAGAAAATTGATCTAGACTTCCTTGATAAATGCAAATCCAATATTCAGACAATGTTAAATTATCAAAGGTGGACTGATTTGATGAAGTATGAAGCACCCATCTTCAGAGAGCTAGTCCTTATATTTTACTTCAATTAGAGGGATAGCTCTTATGAGTCTATGGTAAAAGGTGTGAGAATGATCTTTGGAACAAACTTGTTGTCACCAAAAGAACACCTTGGAGACATACTAGATGTACTAGCCATAGAAGATGAGGATAACCTAAAAAAGGAAGAAATTTTCAACAAACTATCCTCAAGTACAGCTTATACATCTACCCATACTTACATGAGAACTAAAGACTTATCCATTGAGCTCAAAATGCTTAGAAAAGTCTTAGAAAATATGTTTATGCCTAGGCTTGGAGGAATAGAACAAGTGATAGCAAGTGAAGTCAAAGTTTTGTGGAAGTTGTATACCTATCAGAAAGTAAGTTTGCCAAACATCATATTCGTTGTATTTGGGCACTTACCACACAGCTTCATATGGTATATGGTTGACAAAAGTCTTTGAGCATTTTCATATTCCAGTCAATGGGGAATCATGCATATATATGTCTACCTTAAACAAAGACAATGTTGGAGCCACACTTCTAAAAAGAATGGGATTAAGGTTATTAGAATATGTGGCAAAAATGAGGGAAAAGAATGAAAGAGAAATGGAGGAAGATGATGAGGAAGACAATGAGAAGAGTGATGAAGATGAAAATGAAGAGGAAGAAAAAATAGGTGAGAGAGAGCAAACAACTGACATAAGTAATCCCATTGCAGATAGACAGTTTTCACCTCCTAGAACTTCACCTGAAGTCAATCATCCAAGGTCTTCTGCATATGCCTTATTATCTCTAAAAGTAAAAGAATTAAGGAAGGAAGTAG
Organism: Pouteria campechiana; assembly: GCA_036873735.1. NCBI lineage: Eukaryota > Viridiplantae > Streptophyta > Magnoliopsida > Ericales > Sapotaceae > Pouteria > Pouteria campechiana. Next base: position 28,332 of record JAYJMB010050538.1, read on the forward strand.
AGGAACTAAAAAGAGAAGTAAAGGAAGAAATGAGAGAGTTGAGAAAAGTACAAGAAGGAATAGAGAAGAAGAGAAACATTCTTCTATCTCAATTTGAGATTTCTCATCCCACACAAAGAGCTAACCCCACTTCACCTATTGAGGATATAGAAATAACTTTCAACATAGAAGAGTTGACTTCCATCAGAGACAACACTCGGGAGGAGCCCACCTCTTCTAGACCACCTACAGATCCTCATACCTCTTAGATATCTTATTCTTGTTTTATCATATCATTTTGAGAAGAACATAACTTAGTTGTTTTAAAATTTTTATGATCTTTATATATCTCTTTCTCTATAAAATGAACAATTACAAATCAAATGATCTCAGTCTATTGTATGAATGGTTGTTCACTTATGACTTTAAGTTTCATGACATAATTGTTTACTTATGCAATATGATTTGCCACATTCATATCTACTATACTTTGTTATAATGATCCATATTTTGATGAACAACAGTTAAATGTTTTTCATGAATAAGCATGAAAAATAATGACTATCACTCAGTGCTTAATGTACAACCTAAAATGGAAAACAAACCATCATTGAAAATTATTTTCGATGTATATTAGAATTTTTGATGATAGAAATATGAAGTTTCAGGAAATGAATGTGTATTTATGAAAAATAATTTAGAGTCATGATAAAATTCATTTTCCAACAGATCAAGCAGCTAGTAAACAAAATTAGCAAATGAAATCCTAGCAATTGAAATCACATTTAAAATAATTCAAGAAAATAAATTAAAATGATATAACCATTATAACTTACTATAAAACTTGAAATAGAAAACAAAAATGAAAAATATTTTGGATATTTTTGTATGTTTCACAGTTACCAATGCTCACATGATTACATGATAATTTCACAGCTCTTTCATTAACATGAAATGCTTGAAATAGATAAATATTTTGATCTATACTTATACATGCATCAT
>JAYJMB010050549.1:1899-26493 GCA_036873735.1 Pouteria campechiana
GAGGAGGTGCAAAGGAGTGCCCCTTTACATAAATGTAGTGGGAAGAGCGATGAATTCCAAGACGAAAAGGGCAGATTGGCAGCACATATTGGATAGTAAAATATGGTCGTTGCCAGAAGTTTCAGAAAAAATCGTACCCGCTTTAATGTTAAGCTATTATAATCTCCCAGCCCATTTGAAACCATGTTTTGCATATTGCTCGATATTTGGGAAAGATGAGGTGATGGACATGGATGAGCTGGTTAAGTTGTGGGTGGCACAGGGTTTCATTCAGCCACAGGGAAGAAGGGAAATGGAAGACATCAGTAGAGAGTATTTTAATGAGTTAGAAAAATGGTCCATGTTCAAATATGTTGATGGGGTTGAAAATGAAATAAGATACAAAATGCATGACCACCTTCATGACCTAGCTGAATTAATCACAGAGAATGAACGCTACAGCTTTACAAATGCCAAGTCAAACCAATGCTCTGCTACTGTACGTCATGCATCATTAATTTTAAGTAAAAATAACCCTACCATTCCCATTGCTTCTGAAGGAGCAAAAAAATTGAGGACTCTTGTTGTGCATGGCGCTGATGGAATTGGCAAAGTACCTGTTGGTTTATTTCGTCAGGCAAGGTCTCTTAGGGCACTATGGTTCAAGATGCTTAATATGAAAACATTGCCAGGAACCGTTGGGAAACTGAAGCATTTGAGATATCTAAACTTGTCTGGTTCAGAAATAGTAGAGTTGCCAAATTCCATTGGGAAACTGAACTACTTGAAATATCTAAACTTGTCCAGTTCAATGATAGTGGTGTTGCCGGAGTCAGTGAGTCGTCTTCACAATTTACACACCTTGAACCTCAATTTTTGTCGTCAACTAAAAAGATTACCGGGCGGCATGGGCAGAATGGTTGGATTGAGACATCTTGAAATAGCGGAGACTGATAGCCTTCAGTGTTTGCCTTCAGGGCTGGGCAGAATTACTTCCCTCCTAACTTTAGACAAGTTCATTGTGGGAGGTGAAGGAGGATGCAAGATTGATGAGCTTCAACAACTCAACTCTCTGGAAAGAAGTCTAGAAATAACACACTTAGATAGAGTGTTGTGTGTGGAGGAAGCTAAGAAAGCAGAACTAAGCAACAAGCCAAGCATTCGCAATTTGGTTCTAAAAATGGAAGGGGAGATTGTGAAGTCGGGAGAAGATGCTGCAAAGATAGAGAGTAGGATGGACAGTGTACTTCAAGGCCTGCGACCTCCTGCATACCTACGAGAACTGGAGCTACATTGCTATGCCAATTCAAGTTTCCCAAGTTGGATAAATCGTTCGTCTTTATCATATTTGGCCAAGTTGGTGATACAGGGTTTCATTAACTGTCAACATCTGCCTGGGCTGGGGGAATTACCTGCACTGAAATGCCTCCTAATACATGAGGTAGGTGTGAGAAAGATGGGCCACGAGCTGTACTATGGGAACAGTGGTTGTGTTGCTGACAGAAGCAGAGTAGCATTCCCAAGTCTGGAACAACTCAAGATCTGCAACATGTCCCAGTTGGAGGAGTGGGAGTTGACATCTGAGGCCGACGCGGAGGTAATGCCACGTCTCATTGGCTTACAGGTTTTGGATTGTCCCAGATTGGAAGAGCTGCCGCATCACCTCGCCAACGCTCCTCTCACAGAGCTATTGATTCAGGGGTGTCATAGAATTAAAGGGATAGAATCTCTAGAAACTCAAGTCGCTCAGAATAAGAGGTTTGAAAGCATTCTGTTCTTCATCTTATCAAATGTCCTTCTTTTCATGCTCTCTTTTTGCAACATCTACACTAATGCATCGTTCCCTTCTTACTAATGGTAGGTACTTGCTAGAACATGGTGAAGCGGAGGGATCCGATGAATCGGACTATTAGGCATGATCCCATAGCCCACCACTAATCTTGTTGGGTTGCTGGGGCAGATAGAGGTCACCCGTGTAGCGGCCCGAAAATACTCTCTTTGTATTCATCTTGGTTTTTCCCCAACTTGGGGTTTTTCACCTAAATTCTGTGTATTTTTTTTTTGTATTCACATCACAGTTGTTTTCTATTCAGTACCGGGGTCGTTTTTTATTGGGATATCACTAGGCGCAGGGCAAGCAAGCAAAGAAGCGCGCGGCTGAATGCTGGACTCCCATGTTTCTCTCCAAGAGTTGTTCTTTTTTTTTATTATTATTTATTTTTGTTTCCGTTGTTGCTCTTATTATGTATGGCTCTGCTAAGCCTGCTCGTATCATGTATTATTTAAGAAGGCTGCTTACTACCGAAATTGCCTATTCCTATTCCCAACTTCTATTACTTGCATGGCTATGTTGAAACAATTCATCTACATGCTTACATATTTTTGGACCTTGGGTTGAGAATTGAGATATTGAGACCATTTTACTGGGAAAGTGCATACTTTAACATGTTCTAGTGAGAGGAGGATAGAACATGAGGATACTTTTGGAAATTTTTAAATAAGAAACTTATGAGTTTTTTCAGGCTCTTTTTTAATTTTATATAAATATTAGTAATATAATAAATGTCTAAGAAAAATATGGAGGTCAAGTGTAATTTTAATATTTAAAAAAATTAAAATTTTGTAAACCTTTTTTAGTAGGCTTTTATAGAATTAATGAGGTTTTTGGTTGGGCTTTGAACTGTGTCCTACTGGGCCCAAACTCAGGCAGTAGACTAAACACCAGTCTCCCGAGTCTTCGGCCAAATCCCACACCTCAACCCAAACATGCGTCCATGCCCAGACAGTTAATCAGTTGAGAAAATAAATCAAAATTTTTTTATATGAATATAAAATTAAGTATAGAAAGATGTAGTTTGTCGTGAGAAAATAAAAAATATATCTTGGAATTAGATAAGACTCAATAGCTGAAAAATGTATGACAAGAAAAGAATCAATTCGCTATGGCTTCACTTTGATTTTATTCACTAGGATTAAAAAACTTATTTAATATCTTTTTAGAGTTTAAATTAGTAAGTGATTTAATATAATGTTGTCATAATGGAACCAATCTATTTGTCTAGCTCGGTTCAAATTGAATCAACTATGCATCAGTATTATCAAAACTAGATGGATGGACCAGTTAGACCATGAACTGATTAGTTGACGAGTACAGTATAGCCCAGTTTGGCCTAATTATAGATTTTTTAAATTTTAATATTATTAATAGAATCAAAGGATTAATTAAAGTAGTAAAATATTACATAAAAGATCTATATATTTATATTAATATTTATATTTTAGATTTTTAAAATTATGCTAAATTATTTTTTATTTTTTTAAAATAAGAGACCGGTTTAACCGGTTGAATTGGCTTTGAAAACACTGATATGCATTGACATAATAATTGTCTATAAGTATAAATTTAGATAAATAGGCAAAATATTTAAAAATTTTAATAATTACATAAATGCTTATACCACCCATAAACCAATCACAATACCCAATATATAGATCAAAATAAAAAATTATAATGATAAAATAAAATTTATAAATAAACTAAGCATAACACCTAAATAAATTGAGGAAATTAAAATGATGTGTAGACCTCAAAAGTAACTTACAATGTCTTATTAGTTGGAGTGGAGACAAGGTCCATGGCATTTCCCGCATTTTCCTTCATCGTAGCTCCAGCCTCCTCCTCCATTTTCTTCCCAATCCTTTCTAGCAATTCCTTTATTTATTTATTTATTTATTTAAGATTTCTTTCTGCGAGTTCTCTACTCCACCAGCGAAAAGCTGCTAGTCCCACCAGCACGACAATCTCACGTGTGAGGAACGACTCCGAACCCTCGTTCTTTTCAGATTCCGCCTCCTCTTCCTTCGTTCTTCTGAGAAAGGTATTCCCAGGAAGAAACAGCAATCGAAAATGGAAGATCAGAAGAAAAGACTCGTTCTCGTTGCAAGAAAGCCGTGCTTCGGCCTTCCAACCGCCTGCCCCGCTTGCCTGCCCGTTTACGTCTACCTACGCCTCGCAAATGTGCCGTTCGACCTCCATTTCGACACCACCAACCCCGATTCAGGTCGGATTTCATCTTGTCTCTTTTCGTTTGTAGATGTTATGAAACGTTTCACAGTTCTCTTGCCTCAGTTTGTAGTCTTGGGTGTAGTTGCATGTCATGGAATTCTTGATAGATCTTTTTGGCAAGTTGTGGATTTTTGCAAATATCCAACAAGGCCTAGAGCCCACAGAACCAGCAATGAAAATATAAGAGCCGCAGCAGCCTCAAGGAACAAATGAAGCTAGGCAAATAGGCACAAGCACAGGTTATTATAAAGCCCAAAAGCCCCAAACCATCAATGAAGCACAGAAGATGAAGGAAAGCTGGCACACTGGGTAGCATTGTTCCTGGGCCACCGGAAGAAGAAAAGATTATTGTCGTTGTCATCATTGTTGTCGAAAGCTTATCCTAAACTAGTTGGCTTTGGCTACTTGAGTCCTTCTAAGCCAAATTTGGCCCAGCTAAAAAGCACAAAAAAAAAAAACCAAATTAATTTCATTCCTTAAGATTCTATTAGATGCCTTCTCTAGACCAATAAAGACTGTATAGTTTTTTTTTTATTTAATCTTCTCTATATATTTATCTATCAGTTTTTGAATTAGGAAAATGACTTCTATATGTGACTCCTTAGTTTTGATTTTCTGATATGTTTGCCTCGTGTTGCAAGCTTTGGTTGATTGGTCTTTTCCATCTCTCAACACCCAGTAACCCCATCTTGAAACAAAGCATTTACTTTTGAGTGACAGAGGGAGATAGGGAAAGAGGCTGAGAAAGAGAACACCCCACCCAGTTTTAACTTTTCTGCAACTTCTTATACTTCTATAATTTTGTGTTTCTTTCAACTCTGTTTTTTTGGCATAGCCGACAATGCTTAGATGGAAAACAGCTTATGATGATGATGATGATGACTTGTTTTTGGCTAGTAAGCTACATCTATAGAAATTTTTTTTCCCTTTTACTGTTTCTTTGTCTATAGTTGAAAATTTTCTCTTTGTATTTTGATGGAACAAAAATTTCTATAACAGCAAGAAATGTGGTAAGCAGCATGACTCATAATTTACATTTCATCTATCATGTGTATGGCAATTGATGTTACTGGAGTAGCATCTGCAGAAGTTTATGGTTAGTATATATCATTGTGATGTAACGACAGCTTTCCATCTTCCTCAGATGATATACCATTGGTTGAGTACAATGACTATGTGGCTTACAATAATGAGAGGGGTGGGGTCATCGAAAATCTGAAAGAAGATGGTATTGTTGATCTGGACTCAACACTCTCACATTACTCTCTCCCAGAATGGCTGTCAGCAAAGGCAATGGTCTGTTCATGGCTTTTCGATGCCGCATTATATGAACTGTGGGTGGGTTCTGATGGAAGTGCAGCTGATAAGATATATTTTTCTGATCTTCCATGGCCAGTGGGCAAGCTTCTCCACTGGAAGCAAATTCAAGCTGCAAAGCAACGGCTTGGGATAACAAATGACAATGCTGAAGAAAGAGAAGCAGAGGTTTTTGCCATCTTTATCTCTGTAGTTTACTATTCTTTAGTGTGTACTCCAATTTTTCCATTTTCATTTTTAATTTTGGCACTTTGACCATTACACTAAATATTTAAGCTTTTGCTGATGTTACAATGCATAATATTGCTCAAGTGTCCTGATGCATCTGTCCAGTGCAAACTACTGCATACCCTGAAAGTTCCTACATGAGAAAATCCTAACCTTATATCAGTGTTTGAGAAATAGAAGGTTGAGAAGCAGAAGCAAAGAGCGGAAGGCTAGGAATTTCCAGTTGGAATGTTTCTTTCATGGTTGCTCCATCTAACCCAGGTCAACTGATTAGCCAAAGCCCTATGAATGGGATGGATTTGAATATTCTGACGCATGAGAGCCCCAATAGGGCCTATACTGTGTTTTCAGTACTGCTACATCTATATTCTATTTTTTTTTCTCACTTTCTCATCTAATTTGCATTTATTTAATTGCGATATTTTCTTCAAGAGCACAATCAAGAATGGCTTCAAGTGGTTTCTGAATAGTCAACAGATTGACTTGTATGTATGCACAGATTTTTAAGAAGGCAAACCTTGCATATGAGGCACTTTCTATGAAGCTTGGGGATCAGACATTTCTCTTTGGAAACAGGTATCCACATAATTTGTAAGAATTACTTGCATGCTTCCTTTTTTCTTTTTTCATTTTTTCCCATCTAGGTCCTTTTTTTGCTGTTGCTACTGTGATGCATTTAGAATAACAAATATTTGGAAATTTCTCTTGATTTTTTTTAATGTTAAAATGTAATTTTTGCAAATATATTGATGGAGGGCAATGTTCTTGCAAAAGATTGCAACATTCTTTTCGTTAGTAATAGTCGTTGGCTGGTACATTGAGGTTGGCCCATCTTTAGAATTCGCAATTACACCCAAGCTCCAAATTTGTGGCCCAGTTTTCAGTTGAGTTCATTTTGACCACACAACCAAACTGAATTGTAAGTGTTGTAACCGAATTATAAACAAGCACCTGCATCAAATGCAGTGAAGTTCTGCGAAGGGAGAGATTTCTAGGGCCTACTTTTTTAAGCTTACCCCAGAGAAATTTTTTGTAAGACCTTGTTGAAAAACACTATTCTCCTAATGTTTCAAGTTTGTCTGGTGATAAAATTTGGTTTGAAATGGCGGTCTTTTATCAAGTCAAAAATAGAAAAGAATCCTTTCTGTTTTTTAATTGGAGGATATGATGTGGAAGACTTATATTTTTTTTTTCTAAAATGATAATTTGGTTAGGACGTATTATCACAAGATTTTTTCCATGAACCCCTGATGTGTTCCATCCTGCCACTGTTCCATCTTGCCACTTTTTCCTACATACTTTTGATTGGTGTCGCATTTATCTACTTCAATAACCCTATTTTTCCTCATTATTACTTATATTTCAATCATAATTCCCATATTTTTATTTAGAAAGCTTACCTATTTTATCTTTATTTATTTTATTTTCAATATTATCCTATTGTGTAATATAAATTGACGTGACATTTATCTACTTTTCCTATCCATGATAATTTTATATTTTTCTTATCATTACTCCATAACTATTTCTTCTTTATTCACTTTGTTGCTGACGTTATCTCCTATCTTGCTAACATGATTTACATTTCCATTTTTCTTGACATTTACCATTATCCAAACACACCCTTAGGGATTTGGATTATTTTTTAATATGAATGAATGCAGATTTATGCGTTCTCTTTGGTTTTCCCTTTCTCATGTAGGCCTACAAGTGTGGATGCTATTTTTCTAGGACATGCTCTATTTGTCCTTCATACTTTGGCTGTGAGTTCTCTTATACCTAAGTTAATATCAATGTCTTTGTCTCTACTCAATTATTGCTTTTTTGCCTCTAGTTTAACTGATGTTTGTTAATAGATAATGCATTTTGTTAGCTTTATGTAATCTTCAATGCTTTACTGGTTGAGGGCTAATGGGTATATGCAAATGTTTCAGTGACTGTCGTTCTCCCTCCCTGATGGTGTTAAGAGGACTTCTTCCTTAAAAATACTGATCCCTATCATGCTACATGCTTAACTCTCTCTCTCTCTCTCTCTCTCTCTCTCTCTCTCTCTCTCTGTTTCTCTCTGATTATTTGAAGGGGACTTCTTCCTTAAAAATGCTTATCTCTATTGTGCTACATGCTTGACAATGTGTTATAAGTTCCAACACCGCATCTTCATGCACTGAAATAGTCGCACATTCAATGTTAATGTTGGTGTGTCATGTCTGGCAGTCTGCCAACCTAACATGTCTATCATTTAACATGTATTACTTGCCATACATCCAAGCGCACATCATTGAGCCTGCTACAGTGCCAATTTGCTGTTGTGCATTTTCAAATGTCAAGACCGGCAGAACATGTTTCTGGCTGATATTGTTTACAAGAGAGGCTTGTCCATCCCTTTTCAAAGCTATTTAGCAAGCAATAACGGGATAGTTAGTTTGGGATAAATTTTGAGCCTATAGCACCTGATCGTTGTTGGAATGCTGTTGATGGCTTTATCCATACTAGGGTCAACAATTGAATTGTTCTAGGATTTTCAAAGTACACCCTGGTTAAGGCAGCTTGGTTTTCTCTAGCCTGGATGACTGCTGACTGGGCTGGACATTATGTAAAAACTGGGCAATGGCCAATATAGAGTTGTAATGCTAAGGACTGTTTTGTGTTATGGGGCCATATCATTCTTTAATCTGTTTTTGTAAAATTTCGACTCTTTACCCACAAAATTTCCCACATGAAGTACTTGGCAAATTAGTGTGCTTCTTTTGAATATCAAATACCAAATTTTAGGTGAATTTGATCATTTCAAGGTCCAATGACTGGTGCTTAGAAGAACCAAGGTTTGGACTACTATGGCTGTTGTGGAGGGCATAATGATCATCATGGACCATTCTGTAATGTTGATAATACTGACTGTTACAACCACAGTTACCATTTTGACAATATAATACTACTATGAGTTTTAAACTTTTTAAATGGATTGGGGCAGTTTTATACAAAATGTGTAATACTTCTTTGTCCCTGGGCCAAGATTCTACTCAATGAATCGAACAGATAGTAATCCATTCGCTTGACATTTCAACTGCCAAGGCATTTGTTATTTTTACGAATGAAGTGTTAGCTTTATTCCCTTTTCTTTTCTTGAGTTGCAAATATGTCTTTGTAATTTCTGAAAATTTTTAAATTTAATCTTTTTTAATTAAAATTTTCAAATGCTTCATTTAATCTAATTATTTAAAATCCAACTATGTTCTTTAGATGCTTCATGTGTGTTGCACATTTCAGTGCAAGGTATCAAATACCTTGCCATACTGTACATATCAGCCTGGCTTACATGGATAAGCAAGCTTTGACTAGCCAAAGTTGTCTGCATTAGAAATTGCTTTAACAAGGCAAATTAACACTGGTATCAGCAGTATTTGCTGTGTCGATGGTATCTCTTAGTCATATCTCCACAATTTGTCTTTCCATTGGCAAGCTGATGTGATACCAACAAATAGCACTATTCTAGTGCAGCTTGATGACATTTTATCAGTTTTGTTCATTTCATGTAGTTTACTTGAATTGAGGTTTGATAAATAATGTATGATGATTGTAGAGTGATTTAGCATTTTGGGAATGTCAGAGTTTGTTTCAATAGTTTTGAAAATTAATTTTTTTTTCAAATGATTTCATCTTTTGTGTATCCTATTTGAGTGGATACTCGCAGATAAAGGTGAATATTGTGTCTTCAACTGTACCTCATTTCTCATTTTTTTGGTATTCCTTTTATCGGAAAACATGTTAAAAATTGAAATCAACTATAGTTCATCTACGCCACACCATAAAGCCAATAAATTAAGGAAAGGTGCTATATGTGCAAAAGTTTATGTTTCAGATGGGTTTTTGTTTATGGTAAATCTCCTGAAGTATATTGGCATATTCACTTAATTTTTCAATGCTTTGATATTTCTTTCATAAGAATATATAATTTTTCAATGCTTCTTTGTTATTTTCTTCATAAGAATCTCATTGAGAAAATTTTTTGTGCTATATCCTAATGATATTATTTATCCCTTTTTTTCCAATGTACCCCTCAATATTTATATGCATGGCATGCAATGTTCCATTGATGGAATGAATTGGACCTACTGCCCGTGCGTCCCTACCCCAAGTATTAGCCTTTGATTGGCAGGTTGGGAAAAGCCAATTGTTACCTGTGGATGATGCATGGGCATGGAGCATGATCATTCCCAATGGATGAAATGTATGACTAAAGAATTTGAAATTTGGTTAGCCTCATTGGTACACATGCCCAATATAATCAAATAATCCAACTAGCTTGTGGTTCTATCTTGTAGTCAGGGCCATAGTTCTAACCAATGTTTGCAATATTGGAAATTTCGGGCGAAATTTCGCTGAAATTTTCGATTTTGCATATTGGCGAACTGATTTTACTAGGGAAAATTTCGTAATGAGAGGATTAGGCGAAAAAATCGAAAGAATGACGAAATCTCTCCGAAACAGTGGCGAAAAAATGGGGATAAAGGGGGAAAACACTAGCAATAGCGGCAATTATTTTCGAAACTCACTTCTGTCTCCTAACTACACATTTTCCAAACCCTCAGTGATGATTTTCCAACCAAAAAATGACATCTAGGCGAGTTTGGAGGCTTGCAGCTAGGTTTTCTCTTCCATATTGAGGATTTTCGAGCTTACATCGATTTTTCAGCTTCGAAATCCCAAATGGAGTTTTTGAAATCATATTTAGAGTAACTTAGATGCATTTCCAAGCTTGAATCCGACGCAAAGAGGAGCAACTCCTCCCTCTCCCGTCGACAGCACCTGCGGCCGTCATTTTTCTCCTTTGAATCCACCAATTCCACCCAACTGGCTTCCGAAAATGCTTGAGGAGTGATCGAAATCCGTCAAAATTCCCTTCAATCCATAGCAACGTGCGTCATTTGGAGTAGAGATTTGGGAGCAGCCAGTGACAACGACGAGGAAGACATGGACTAGGGCGTTTGTCGTGCGAAGAGGAATTTCGAACCAAATCAGTCCATTTGGTCCTCCCATCTGATTTGGGTAATATCACTAATTAGGTTTATTTTTAATTATTAATCATGATTTATTATTACTTTTTAGTAATAATATTATTATTATATTATGATAACTGGAACAAGGATACACTTTATATCACACCTTATTAATGATAGGCCCCTTTGATTATTAATGTGATATAATTGCTCCTCCAAAATAATAATGATCCTTTAGGAAATGTATCTATTAATAATAATGAAGCACAACCCAAATCAGAGAGATCATGATCTTTCTGAAGAACCACACCCTAGGCTAATCATGTTATTAATAGATACACTTCCCCAATTATTATTTTTTAATAATAATAATTTTATTATATTATGATAACTAGAAGAAAGATACACTTCATATCACACTTTATTAATAGATTTTCTAGCACATGCATTTAAACAACTTCTAAACATATGAGAAATAAATTGTTAAAAATGTATTTAATTTAAATAATATAAATATTATTTAATAGTAACAAAAATAAATTAACATATACTTTATATTTTTATAAGTTATGAAAATAAATAGATTTATCTTGTGATTTTTAAAAATTATAATATCAAAATTGGGGTAGAAAATTTAGTAAAATTACTAATAAAAAGTTATCTCTAATTAGAATCATATATTGGTGCCTATCTTATTGAATTTATTTTATGTAATTGATGTTAATTATTCTATAACATTGTTATTTGTATTTACAGGTTCACTATGCTGATAACATGTTTCATACTATATGCATATGTTTAACTGCTTTATCTGCTTTTGCATCATTGGTATGTTTCCTTTATAATTTATATATTGACATTTAAAGTGATGTTTTTTGTTCTATATGTGAATTTAGATTTATCATGATTTATTATGAAGTTTTTTGGCAGATTTTCTAATTTTTCTGCATTTTTTTAAATTTTTTATATTTTAGTGAAGTAGTTCGGCGAAATTTTTAATGATTTTTCTGAAATTAGCAAAATTTTCTCCTTTTCAACTTAGTAAAATTTTCCCTTTTAGCTACATTGCGAACACTGGTTTTAACCTATGCTAGTTTTTTTTTTTCTTTGGTTATGCCCAATCCAGTCAATGAATCCAAACAGTTTCTGCTTATATAAAGTGGTCTATAGTTTTTAATATTTTTGACATTATCAATAATATCATCAATGTTATGAATATTTCTCATGAAATGATATCAATGCTTGAGAAAGTTGAGATGTTTCTCTTATTGGCAATATTCGCATTTATATCAAATATGTGCCTAGAAGGCTAATGTATTTTGAAATGGTTGATAACTAGATATTTTGTTGCCAAGAAAAAACGACCAAAGTAAATTCTTTGGAAATAGAGAAATTTTAACAAAAAAGGCAAAGACTGTCTTTACTTTTCTTTTCTTCTGCAATTTTTCAGGGTGGTTGTGTTTTTTAAAGTGCAAATGAAGATTTTTTTTAAAATAGAACTCCGAGCTTCAGGAGAAATCAAATTTTGATTGGAGATATTTGGAATTCCGATGAAATTATAAAAATACAAAAAAAGCAAATTCTTTTAGAACATTTATGGATTTGGTTTCGAGTTAAAATTGTGTGGGGATATCACTTTATCATCTGCTTTACTTGTTGATACAGAAAGATTTGGCATTGAGTCCAGATCTTCATTTGGAACTTTGCAATGGCCTTTGACTTTGAACATGCTACCACCTACATTTCAACTGCATTTTTAAGCACATTGAGTTTGTGAGTCATTTACAGAACAGTTAAAATATTATGACCAACTAGATATAAGAGATAGAGCCTTTACGTTTGTTATGCATGTTGTCTTAAAAAAACATATAAATCATTATCTCTGTTTATTGATATTAGTATGAGTTTGTTCTCCCCATGTTGCATTTTGTTGAAAAACGGCTGACTGATATGTTTTCCTGCTTCTGTTACTCTTTAGTATTCATTCTAAAAAATATTTATGCAATTTAATTCAACCATTACTACAGTTTGTGGTAAAATACCAATTGTGACAGTGTTGTTTAGGAGTTTAGTCTGATTCTTCTGATTTGTTATGATCCTAAAATAACTCATTCCATCATATGGTAACATGACAGTATTGTGAGTGTTTTCTGTAATCCTACCTGATATCTCTGCTTTTGAATTTTCCTTGTTAGTCAGCTCGTCTTTTCATCTTTTAAAACATGACACTGACTGCTAAAGCATGCTCACCAGTTGGATGTTCACATCTGTGCTGTCTAACTTGTTTGCCTGGCAATTGAATGTTGTAGGATACCTCTATATTGCGTACCCAGCTCATGCAACATGAGAATCTTGTAAAATACATAGAAAATGTGAAGAAGGAATTCATGGAAGCTGGCTCATCATCGTCATCAATGCCATCAATGCCATGGTCTCCTCAGGACCCATCAACATCATCATCATCAACACCAAGGAGAGGACCATTCTCAGATTGGAGTAAGACATTTTGAATGAAACATGCTTTTGGCCATTTTCTAATAATGTTGGTAAGATGGTCTTATTTGTGTCCCTTTTATGCTTAACTGGGACTAGGGTGGCAGGGCTTTATCAAACTATACAAAAAAGAAGGGCATGCTTATTGCATGAGACTTCCAATGTGGGGTTTAGGAAGGCAAAGACATTTGTAGCGTAATCTCCATTATTGAAGAGGTTATTTTCATAACTTGAACCCATGTCACCAAGGATGTGGATGAAGTGCCTTACCATCACAAAAGGCGATGTCCTCTAGGGCTCCACCAAATAATCTTAATTAATTCCTGTAAATTTGGCTAGAAGAGTCTGAGATCTTACCCGAACCACTCAGCCAAGAATCTGAGGAAGTCAACTGACAGTTTGATAGAAATTTTGAGTACTTACAGAGTTTGATAATCAAACTTGATAATCCCTCTGCCAAGTAATAAGTATTTAAAGTCAATAATTCAAGAACGTGGGCAGATTGATGGGGATGTTGCACATACAGTTAGAGCTGGGTGGAAGAAAAGCATTGAGCGTTAGAACTTTTATGTGATTGTCATGTACGAGTTAAATAAGTTTACCCAAGTACACTGTACACATGCATGTGCACGCAAACAAAGATTTTTAACTTTTCAAATATTTATTGGTCAATTTTAATCATACATCTTGATGCTATACTTCTACCATGTTGTAACATTTGCTGGCTCTAGGCATGCCTAGGCACATGCTCAGAGATTGAGGCAGCATCTGGGCCATAGATGAGGTGTACCAAAGCCCAGTGCTTAATTGTGTGCCTGGCTTGCCTTTGACTACTGGAAATATTTGAAAATATTGAAAGAGAAACCTAAAGTTGATTTTAATGTCTTGTTTGATATTTCTGAACTTATTTTAGAGGGGCTTTATTTTTGTATCATATGCATAAGACTATATTTTTGTATCATATGCATAAGACAGATTTTTTTACATCGCATGAACTGCTTGGATCTCAAAACCATCTTCACTAATAACCATCTTCTCAAAAACATCTCTTGGGAGGACGTGATAAGAATGGTATATTCAATATAAGTAAATTAGGGCTTGAAAAGCCCTGAAAATTTTGGTTATTCATGCTTTTAATGAGATTGTAATGCATCTACACTCTCTCTCTCTCTCTCTCTCAAATCTATTTCCTATTTCCTCCCTTATACCAGACTTCATATATCTCCCATTGCATTGGCGTTATTGATTTTTCCTTTTTCCCCTTACCTAAGCATTGGTGTTATTGATTTTTCCCTTTTCCCCTGATCTAGATCTGTGCGTTATTTTCCCCTGATCTAAGCATTGGTGTTATTGATTTTTCCCTTTTCCCCTGATCTAGATCTGTGCGTTATTTTCCCCTGATCTAAGCATTGGTGTTATTGATTTTTCCCTTTTCCCCTGATCTAGATCTGACAAATCATGATTGTGGAATTTATAGGTTCTAAGGCCAAACCGAAAGCTAAGAAGGAGAAAACAGAGGAAGAGAAAACCTTCAGAAGGAGAGCCAAATACTTCTTAGCCACCCAGGCTATTGCCATTCTTATTTTCCTCTCTCTCCTTGGTGGATCTGATGATACTGAAGCGGAGCTTGATGAGGATGGTGGGTTTAATTATGATGAGTAGATTTTTTTCTTTAACATCTTTTGACGTCCTTCAAGCGAGTTTCCTACATGACAATGACTCAGCGGTTTTCAAGAAAGGTCGAAATTCAATTTGTTTCTTTTGTTGTCAGCAATCCTGTCAGTATTGTGTTAGATCCATAAAATTCCCATGGGTGGCATTTCTTTTGCCTGTAAAAATTTTGGAATTGTCTGTCAGTGGTTAGCATTGAATTGATTTGAACTGAGAATTAGATGGGTTTTTCTAATTCTTTGCCCCATTTGCTTCAGAGAAGAGAGTGCCTTAGTTGTTTTTCTTTATTCCTCAATTATTTCTGGTGAAGGGAGTACCTCATTTGAAGGTAGCGTTAAGGGTCTTGGCAGTTCTGTTGGCTACTCCATCAGGCTAGCCTCGCTCATGCTTCTATCCCTAGCTGAGTTGCCAGTAGCAGGGCTGCATGTGATGCATTAGAGGACATGAAGCTGTTGCAGGTGGATGTGCAGGTGTTGGAGATGGGTATTTATCAAGGGGCTTCTGCCCTGTCTGTTGTCAACCTTAAATGATTATGTTAGGCTTCAAAAATTCAAGTTAATTTGGCTTCCCTAAATCTTAAACAATTTCTTGACGATTTTGAATATGTCACCAATAAAAAATAGCCAATTAAAGTGAAATCGGTGAATCCTTGCTCTTTGTAAAATAAATGGCATGATGCAGCTTGAGGGGCAAGTGCAGAGATATGCCATAGATCTATGGTGATTTGAATGCCATCGAAGCCATTACCAAACTGGGCGAAGCAGTGAACTCAGTTTTATGATGATGGAATCCACTTGTGTCATTCTGTAACGTGGCTCAATGATGATGAGAGTCCCACTTACCCTTGTTGCTGTCATTGGTTTTGAGATGATGAGAAGCTCATGTCTCTTGCTGCTGTAGTTCTAGTCTGTATATTCTCTGCACTTTTCTTTTACATTTTTAACCTTTTTCCACCTTCCATAGGACCACCAGCCTGACCTGCATGTCCAATACATAGCTTAGCCTAGAATAAACAACAGATTGATACGATTACAGAGGATTATGTATTTCCCTTTCGGTTCTGTCTAGTCTTCTATATTTTCAATTTATTGACTGGAATCTCAGTGGAAAAAAAAGAAAGAAAGATACATCGCTTGTATTGCTAAGACATATCACCAATGTCACCAAACCGCTAAAATAGAAAAATTAAAAAAGATATATGTATAAATTTCTTAATAGACATTCAGTATAAATTAGTATGAATTAAAATATACATTTAAAACTAAAAAAAACGTATTAAATATATATATATATATTACATAATAGGTGGCAGCCCCAGCTAAATGAACCAAAAGCCCAACAAAAGAAAATAAATTCAACTGAAAGTGGGTGTGAATTTATCCAAATGTCTTCCCAACAAACAGAATTTTCTTTTTATAAATCCAGCAAAATATATTCACAAAAAAAAAAAAAGCTGAAGTAAATCCATCGGAGGAGACCGCCTACATTTTCTCAGCTAAGCGCTTCCCCTGTTTTGCTCCATTTTTATCCCTCCATTTTTATTAATAATTAATAATATTATTAATTATTTATAATTAATAATATGCTACTTAAGCATGTTTTGGGTTAGGTTGTCTTCAACCCAATGCTAACTCAAATTGAAATTCAGTTAGGTACACGCCAAATTCAAAACACAACATCAAAATTGGTGAACCTAAACCCTTTAAAAATGGTGGGGGGTCCTGCCCAACCCAAGTTGCGCTCCTGGATAATGGAAAGGCTGTGGTGGTCTAATAAATAATTGCCACATCTGGATTGAAACATATTTGAGATAGGCCTATCCCTACGTGCTTTCCAACTGTCATGCCTCTTGAAATTTCAGTTTTTGACATTTGCTCTATGTTTGACCAGCTAAGCCTGGACCCTGGTCCACTTGGCAGGCCAGCTTGAAAAGAAGCCTTTTTAATCCCTCATCATGTCATCAGCTGAGAGAGCCTTTTGTTACTCGGGCAGAGCTTGATAGTCTGTAGTTACAAGCTAACCTCCCACTAGATGCTTGCCTGCATTTAACCTCCAAGGGCACTTAACTTTCAGTTTCAAAATGATCTACTTCAGCTACTTGTACTGTGGGTGTATTTTTCCAGGGTATATTTGATAAAAAAAAGGATTAAAAAGTATATTTAAAATAGATGTTTATGTCTAAAATAGGAGATAATGTTAGTAAAATAGGATTTTTAATGAAAAATATTAAATTATAAATAATAATAGAAAAATAGAATTATCAAAATCAATTATAATATTATATAAGAAGAAAAAAAGGGTTTGACACATTCCTTTCTTCAACCTAGTTTAATTTTTGTAATAATTTTTAATATAAACAATAAATTATATGACATTATCTACCACATTTATTATTAATAATCTTATTTTATTTATAATTATTTTTTATATATTTCATCATTATTCTTATTTTTGTCTTTGATAATTTTATGCTTAGAAACATGTCTACATAATATTATTTGTATTTACATCTTTATTTGTTGATATTATCATTATACCGGTATTATATTTTTTTTATTTTTATCTATTTTATTATTTTAATTTTATGACCCACGTCATCTTACTAATATTATTCCTAGTCACATTCTCCTCTCTCTTTGTATCTATCCTTGTTGAAACGTTCTCTCAATTAGAATTTATAAAATATGTTTTTAACAAAATTCTAAAATAATTTTAATTTTCAAACATTGCAAAATAACGTAGTAAGCATTATAGTCATTTCTCATCTAATTTCTCACATCACAAATAATTTCACATTGCACCTTCCAATAATAGATCAAAATTTCAAACTATGTGAAGAATTGGATATTTGTATACGTCAGCCGATGGGAATTCGTTGAGGGTGCGCCGAAAATTACGATACAACAGGCTGTATGCGATAGGCGTTCTTTTCTCTTTGGAAAGGTCTGTCCTGGCCTTTTCTCAATGAATAGGGATTCGAAAACCTTAAAGACAGCAGTTTTGGATTTGATCTTCGGGGAGCGAGGAGAGAACGGGTAGCAGGAGGGAGAGGAGGTGGGATAGAAATTCCTACCTTTCTTCGTCGAGATCGGCGATCGGAATAGGGCGATGGCGATTCTCTACTCTCTCGTGGCGAGAGGATCCGTCGTTCTTGCGGAATTCAACGCCTCTCAGAGCAACGCCGGTACCATCGCTCGCCAGATACTGGAGAAGATCCCCGGCGACAATGACAGCCACGTCTCGTACTCTCAGGATCGCTACATTTTCCACGTCAAGAGAACCGATGGCCTTACCGTCCTTTGCGTGGCCGATGATACCGCCGGAAGTTAGTATCTTTCCACCTTTCTTTTGCCCTTTTAAGCTGTTCGTGTAATTTCGGCGTGTCGCCTCTTGAAGTTGATGGTGGCGGTGTGGATGTGTTAATTTTGTGAAATATTCGCGTTTGATGTGCGTGTATGATTTCTTTCTTTTTGTTGATTGTGAATCTTCATTGGATTGTTAAGAGTCTCTGATCTATGAGATTGGGATGCAGTGGGGAGTTTGTGGGAGAGGATAACAAGATGGACAGTCTCGATCATCGATCTTCCATCCCCGTGCCCCCACTCGGTGGTTAGTGTATGGGTCTTGTGCGGAAAGTAGAGATTTTGAGCACGGAAGCAGCTGATCATTGTCATAATGAAGACACTAGGAATTCGATGATGCAGTGAATTGAAGGTGCTTCTTGCATAGAGTGATCTTTTGGACGTGTTTTCCAGGACAGTTTGCTGAAGTATAGGAGGAAAATATAATAAAGGAGTAAATGGCACCTCCTAAAATGAGTTCTTTCTGGTTGCATGAAACATTGTTATGAATATTTATCTTAATGCCTTAATGCTTCCCAAGTAAATATGATTTGCAGCATACAACTATGATTGGTTGAGATGGATTGAGTCAAATTTAGGCTGCAAAATATTTAGGTGTTTTCTAAAGTAGCTGTCATATCTTTGGTTTCAAAAGGTTACGGGTTCAATTACAGAGGGCCCAGGCCTCGAGTTAAAACCATGACAGGATGTGCACCTAAGCGATGCTCAATATGCATTGACAAGCTCACAAGACAAGGCCAGAGGGATGCAGTTGCACAACTTAATTGGCTTGGACCATCTAGTTTAAAAATCCTCCAAGATGGGTGGTGTACAAAGAACCCTGCCTAGCAGAGGGCTATGGTGCCATGTTGAAATGACTAATATTAGCTAATTACAGAGGGTCCCATGGCAGGATGAGCACCCAGATATTAACTAATAATGAAATTTTTTGTTGTGCATTTATCTCTGTTTATGTAACTCGGTAGAAACTTTAAAGTGTTTGGTTGGTTGTTTCAGGGTTCAAACCTTCACATTCTAGTTGTTACCCCCCTTCTTCCAGCCATCTTGGTTTTATCTTTCAAGAAGCAAATGAAGGTTTCTTCCTTTCAAGTTTGCACTTAATCAGCATCTAATTCTGTAAAAAATGGGCTTCGAATTCTTGAGGCCTTTCTTGGTTGAATTTCTTGCCTGAGTACTGCAGCAACTTCCTCATTAGTAAACTTTAGCATCTCTCTCCAGCTCTGGAACCTGGGAGAAACCTAAATTGTCTTGCATGTTGATCCAGGGCTCAAGCCTTTGCATTGTTGTCATTATCTTCCTTCCTCCACTGGCCCACCCCTTGGATTTTTCGAGCTTTTATTATTCCAACATTGTTTCTAATTAGAATTAATGTGTGTGCTATTCTATAAAAAAATAAGCTGCAAGTTCTTAAGGGCTCACGTTGTTCCATTTCCTACCTTTGTAAGGCTTGGGGTCCACGCCTAAAACTTTGGAAAGCAATGGAGGTTTCTTCCTTTCTAGCTTCCAAAATACCAATATTGTTTCTCATTCAAATTAATGGGCATCCTGTTCTACAAAAAAATTGTGCTTCAATTGCTTGAAGACATTCTTGGTTGAATTTATTGCCTTGTTATTGCTAAATTTGCTGTCTCCTTTTCCTTCTAATGGATGGAAGGATATCAATCCTTGATTGGATATCACAAGATTGTCTTCCATTTCAAGTTGATGGTTAATTTGCATCAGATGCCCATAATTTCTTTTTATGCTTATTTTTTATTTCCTTTTATTTTTTGTATAATCTTTGTCAAAGACTCACGGTCATGTGCCAACGACTTGGGGTTCACTGGACAAATCTCATTCAATCTCTCTAGTCCATGTTGAACCTATCTGTTGGTGAAGTGCAGGACATGAAGGCCTTTTTTGTTACCACTTTGGACTTTTGGGTCCGACACCTTTAGAAGCTTTCATCTTGACCAATTCACTATCAATTCATAGCTGGCTTTGGAAACAATCAGCATGAACTTGGCCAGTTTCTCTTTTAGGATAAAAATTTTGATGTGATGTATGCTAGGTTTTTGCTACCATTCTGTGATGGCCTTGTACTAGCTACAATTTTTTTAGTCACTCTTTCTGCCAGCATAAATTCAAAACATTGTGTAATCATGCACTCTATCCATTATGATTTGAGGCGATACTATCAGTACTTATTGTCATTGGTATTACAAAACAGTTTCTGATTAAAAATTCAGTTGCATTCTCTAGTTATATTGACTTGTTGTCATGTAATGCTTTTCAAATTACGTAAACAAGATTTTATTAACTTTCATACATTTTGCTGGGCTCTTATCTGCTATTTTTTCCTATATCTCACACAGGAAGAATCCCATTTGCATTTCTGGAGGATATTCATGGAAGATTCGTGAAGACATATGGTCGTTCTGTTCATACAGCTCTTGCTTATGCCATGAATGAAGAATTCTCAAGGATCCTTAGCCAACAAATGGAATATTATTCTAATGATCCAAATGCTGACAGGATAAATCGCATGAAAGGTGAAATGAATCAGGTGACCTTCATATGCTAATGGTGATTCATTTCAGTTCAATTGATACGAAAAGAATTTTTGCAATGATCTCTACTTCTGTTCTTTCTTCCTCATTCATTGGATTGGCTAGCATGTTTATGTTTTGGAAATTGTGCTTAGCATATACAACATTCATGATGTTGAAGATTTGCATAGTAAGCTTTAATTCAATGTTCAGCTAATGGGAAGAGTGGAGCATGACTTTGTTGGCATGTCTTCTGTGTTTCTAACCATGTGGGCTCCCAGTGATTGCGAGCTGCCAACTGTTGTGGTTTTTTATTCACATGTCTAAAAATTTATGCTTAAACTGTAGTGTTAAGCAATTAATCTGAAAGAGCTTTCAGGGCCCTTTGGCCTTTCATCCATGTTAGCACATGATGCGCTTATAATAGGGGGATTGAGTATTGGATTTTATGAATGGTGTTGGTCCACCACCTTTCCCATGGTTGGGTCTAGAGCCCCATGTAAAAGAGGAAGGTGTTGTCTTGTAGGCCACTAGTAAACCTTTAAGCAATTTATGAGTCAAATGATAATTGAGATTGATAGTTTTTAATAGGAACTGCTGAACCAATCAAGCTATTCCTTATGAGAACAAATTCCTGCAGGTGCCCAGGAGATGCACACCAATTTGTTGTTACTTGCATCCACGTATCAAATGATTTGTCCACTGGACATTGCTGGAAAATTAATGAGAAGATGGATATATTAACTCACAACCACCACACATACACGCGTTTATTTGAGGATATGTTCCATGATAGAGCTGCATGGAAAAACATAATTCATGTAATTGATGGCTGTAATAATTTGGGTCAATGGTTGGATGATGATAACAATGATGGTCATGATGAGATTGACATGTTTTTTATCTGTCTTGTTTCTTCTTTATAATTACAATTCTTTATATATATATATATATAATGCTGCATCAGTTACTTTGTAGACTAATCATCGTGTGTTTTGATAGGTGCGAAATGTCATGATAGAAAATATTGACAAAGTATTAGAAAGAGGAGATCGGTTGGAATTGCTTGTTGATAAAGCAGCACATATGCAAGGAAATACATTTCGGTTCAGAAGGCAAGCTCGCCAATTTAGGAACACCATCTGGTGGAGAAATGTCAAACTCATGTACATACTATTAATCATAGCCATTTAATATCATTCCTCCATTTGATTTACTTTTTTCCTTGCTTTTCTTAATGGATAGTTGAACGTATTTTGAGTGATTTAATTCATGCTGATGCATATGATTTGGATTTGTTACCTAATCGATGTTCCTAGCTCTTTAAAAACTTGAAGCGAATGGTTTGAATTAAGTAGTGGTTTGTGGAAATTATCAATCTTACACAGATGAATGATGGTTGGAAGAGAGATGATGGCAACAAACCAATGAAAAGAAAAAAGAAATCTGAAATCAGGTGTTCAGCATTGCTTGACAATCATACTTTCAAAAAAGCTCAACTGAACAGAGTGACGGACCTATGACAAGGTCCCACAAGGGAGGGAGGGAAAGAAAGTAGATGGGTTGCACTTGATGGATTTCAAGATGATATTGCCCTTTAAGCAAAATCATTACCTGTTGTAAGTCAATAGCTATAAAGAATCTTGTTGCCCTTTCAGGGAATTTTGAGTCAATATTGAGTACAAATGGATTAGAAGTGTAGATCTTTAGGTAACTCTTAACAACTATTATATCATATGCATAAGATAAGCATAGTGTCAATTTTCCTTGAAAAAAGCCTCACATGGTCTGGTGACTTGAAGAATTGAGAAGGAATCATAATTTATGATTGAAGAGAGGATCCACAGTAAAATTCTTTTCTGCAATTGATGTAAAAATGGTCTTGTTTAGAAGATTCCTAAATGTCTTCAATTTACCCTTGGCCAAATAAAATCTTAGAAAGAAATGGGCAATTATAAGATTTAAATTGTCAAATTGTGAATCATATCATATGTTATTAAAATCATAGTATTATAAGTTTCATCTTGAATTGTAACCATAGGATTTTTGACAACATCACAACTGCTGCAATTGGTGAAAAGTCTAATGATGATAATGATGAATAGTTGTTTGTTTGATAAATCTTCATGAAATATAATGTAGAAACTAATCACATATAGTTTTGAAATAGACAGCATTTATGAAATTCCGTATGCTGTTACACAGATATAAAAGAGGATGCATGCCCTGTTGTTAAGCTCACTTCAAAGCATGACAAGGGAGTCATCTTTTGTGTGCATATATTGATGGTTTGATGATTACTGGGCAAATCCCTTCTGTGCAAGAGAGCTTCACTCATTGTCCATTATTTTATGACCTGTGGTTATCAGTAGTCATTCATTTACTCTGCAAGAAAGTTTTTGACTACTAAGGTTCTCACTGCTTTGAATCTCATGTGAAAGCCTACAAAATCCGCTGACATGGAATTATCTATGGAAACCATCCTATCTTGGTACATCCTGAATGGGTGTCTGGTATGGTATCCCTTTATAGGGGGTATCTGCTATGCACTTGTGCCCCAACCATAGACAATGGAATCCTTATTGATTAAGGAAGAACTATCGTATATGCTGATCATCTTCTTCTTTGTTTTAATTTAATGGAAGTGTCTTTTGAGTATATAGCATGTTTAGGCTAAGTATAAATATCATCGAGGTTTTATCTTAAAATGCTGCTGCCAATTGAGGGTAGCTGTGACTCAGTTCCCAGTCCATCTGTTGTGTCTTTCTTGGTTCATAATTTTGTAAATTTTCTGGTTCTTGGCTTACCTTCCAGTCATTGGGTTGGAGGACATGTTTTTATAAGTTTGATTAATGTTAGGTTTTACACCTTTTGTTGAGGAATGCAGTTTATAACTTTGTGCTCTGCTCTTGAAACTCATTATATTGTTTATGATCACGATTGCTATGCGTATCTTTTTATTGGATTCTGATAGCATGCCTGCATGCATGTTGCTTTTTGGATCTTCTAGTTTGTGATGTGTTGCACCTGAGAATGAAAGCTGACCTGGGAGCATGTGAAATTTTGCAGGGTTGCATTGATCATTCTTCTCTTGATAATCATCTATGTGGTGGTGGCATTTGTTTGCCATGGAGTCACACTGCCATCCTGTAGGAAGTGAGAACAGTTCTTATACATATATGTATACACATATTTTGTATACATGTATTTGCGTGAGGAATTTGCATGATGTGCGATCCACATCTTAAAGAAGAATTTACTGGTTTTCAGTTTTGATAAGTGGGTGCTGTGGCTCTGTTATCCATACTATGTGGTGAATTGTGCTTTTCCTAGCTTGGATGATGCAGCATGCTGGTAAAAAGTCCCGTATTGGAAGACCATATTCTCCAATTTGAGAAATATTCAGTTGAATGTAGACTTTTGGCGTTTCTAGCATCTTTTTTTCAAGCCACAGACTGAAATGATTCAATTGTCCACCAGAAATTTTGGTGCATGATAAATCAAGTGGAAGTGACAGTTCTTCTTTACCATCTAGCAACAAATCCTTGAAAAACAGCAGCCATAATTCTTCAGAGATGTGGGTCGCGCATCATTTGATTCCTTTGTTTATTGTCATGAGTTTGATTTGTTTGATTGGCTTTGAGGCTACAAATACAGTGTCTTCATCAGGTTCATTTTGGGTGTCCTTTGCTGTAGATTTTCTTGTTCGCTGGGTTTTCTTTGTAATGTCAACCATGCAGTTTTTTTGTTTATGGTGTAATTTGTTGAACTATGATATGGAAAAGCTAAACATCCCTTGTGATTTTGATCCTCTGAGCAATGGAAATTCCAACCAAGAGACCAATGACAATTGGGGGTAATGCATTTTTTGGGTATCCGGTAAATGGTGGAAACAACTGAGGAATCCAGCTATAATGAATTTGGCCAAGATGCTTGAGTTATTGTGCCATTTG
>JAYJMB010050560.1:0-11806 GCA_036873735.1 Pouteria campechiana
TAATTTTTAATTTTTCTTCACCTATTAATTATTAATTAACTTATGTCCTCATCATCCTCACATTAATATAGATATTTCATCCATTTATATAATTTTTTAATAATATAATTCCTCAAAAATTTAATTTTACAGTATGTCGCACTGTAAAAATTACCGAAACTTTACAATAGTGAAAATTTACAGTTTTAAAATTTTCAGGGCCTTACAGTACAACTATTCATGGCCAATACCTTTTGTGAGGCCTTGAAAATTGTGTAGTACGTAGATTGGTCAGACTGCCTGAGTGGGTTAGTGTATATGTAATGTTTGGTAGTAGAAAAGGGAAAATCTTGATTTACATGGCCAAATGACAAAGTATTATAATGTGTGAGATGAGAATTCAGTGATATAATGCAGTACAAAATAAAAATTTTGGGCTATTGATGCATGCTTTCCCATACATCGCCAAAGTGCCTTTGGGGATGAAGCTTAAATTACTCTATCACCCTATTTTTCCAACAACTGAAACCCCCCAGCCTTCTCCCTTTTGCTCCCAAGCCTTAGAAAATATTGGTTTCTACAGTATTTAATGTAGAAATAATAAAAGATTGATAACTAAATGTGCTGCAACAATTCAAGATTGAAAAAGCCTCGTCTTGGGTGGATTGAGACAAGGGAAAGTACAGAGAATTGGGTTTTCATTCTGCAACCTGATTCTATGGATCCCAGTTGGAGTAAAGTGAGTAGTAAGTGATTTCTATTATTAATTAGCAATTTCTGTTAGATAGAATTTCTAAATTTTGGGTTTCTAAAGCAAATCTCCATATTTGAGAACTAGGGTTTGGGCAAAACATGTTTTGAGTAATGAAATGGATGTTTGGCTTGTGAATTGCTGTGTAAATCTTATTAAAACTCATCTATATGTGGAGTGGGATAAAAATCCCAAATTGGGCATGGTTGCAGCTATGGAAATTGGATGTTGCATCATGCATACTGGATGAAATGATATTAAGAGAGTTAAGTATAATTAACTCTTAATATTGACCTCTTAATCATCCCATAATCGAGATTTAAGCGAGCAATTGAATGAGCCCTAGATAGGATTGTGTTATAAGCCAAAGAAGAATTTTATAGTGATTGGGTGTCATGAACAATTATTGTAATGGCATAATGATGGAACATGCATTTTGAATGTAGGACTTTCAAACTGTGAAGTCAATCTTGAAAACACCAAGCTTTAAGCACAAGAAAAGTGTATTGGTTAAGTATAAGGTAAACAAGTTTTCTTTTCTATAAGCATGATTTATGTGTTTGATTGTATATTCTGGACACTATTGATTACGTTGTTTATAAAGATTGTTCATGTTTGATTAGGATGTGGTAATTGAAGTTGTATCACCTATAAAATGGACTATGTGTACTTTGGATGGGAATCGAATTATATTTGCAAATAAGTTTCACATTATAAATTGTAACTAATGATATGAGGATACCTACTATTATGAAATGGATTGACTTATCCATTTGATTATTGCTAGAAGCTTTCTATATATTTAAAAAAGAAGAATCTTAGGGAGGATGATTAATGATTGGTTATAGTAATCGAAAGTTGCAGAAATGCGGGAATGAATGTAATTAAGCAAACCTCACTTGAATGGAGGAAGTAGAAGAAAAATATGGTCTAAAAATTTGGACAGCAAGGCCTGTCCTACAACATTGAAATCCAGTGCCGCAATACTATTAATGCTACAATGATGAAGCCGTGGCACTATTCCCTCTACAGTAACACAATGGAGCGAATGATTTATGGACCTCATGATCTCCGATTTGGATGATCAGATAGTAGATCTTGATATTTTTGAATATTTCAGATTCAATGAAAGGATCAGATTGTTCAAATAATAACTAGATCATATGAAAATGAATGGTCATATTTAATTTATTGATTTGTGGACTCTATGATTTTCAATTTGGATGATCAAATAGTTGATCTTAAAGTTTTTGGATATTTTGGATCCAATGAAAAGATTGGATTATTCAAAAGATGGCCAGATCATACGAAAATGAATGATCAAATTTGAATTGTTAATTTCTTTATCGCATGATCTCCTATCTGGATGATTAAATAGTTAATCCTGAGATTTTTGGACATTTTAGACCCAATGGAAGGGACAAATTATTCAAAAGATAGAGAAGTTTGAATGAATGTTATAAAAGGGATGAGATGGACTTCCCTATATTGATGTTGCTGTCAGCCAAATTAAACAATTTATGAGATATGATGTGATGTGATTAATATTTTTATCACATGTGCTAGCTACATCTATATTATTTACTGAGTTACTTTGACTCACCTCAATATAATTTTTTTTACAGAGAATGTTGCATGGAGGGCATTAGTCATGGCATTAGGGTATATTTGAAAATTTTTTCTATGATAGTGGTTTTTTTAGAATAGTTATTGTATTCCACTTTTTAATTAAAGAATTATACTTGATTACATTATGAATTATTTTTATTTTCACTCTTTTCCTTAATTATGAGTTATTATGGTTACTTTTGTGCTTACATTTCATCTCTAATACGATAGGCCTTGGGAGATTCACTATTGGATTTGGGAATGAAAGTTAATTGTGTTATTCTTGAGGCCAGGGCGTGACACACAATCATACCATCCTTTTTGTTTTTTATTTTATTCTTAATCATAATGTCTTATATATATATATATATTACTTCATAAATTTGACCTATGGGATATATTCTACACCATGAGATGGTCATTTCAAGACGTATATGTAATATCTAATCTCTTCAAATATATGAGGATTTAATAAAAATTTATTTTCAATGGACAAAAAATTACCATTAAATAAATAATGGTTTCTCATCCAAATTTCTTAAAATTCATATGTCACACAAATACATGTATAATAGACACATTAAATGAATTAGATTCACAATTCAATCGAATTACCCAACATTTAACGTCTTCACTTGCATGAAAAGTTAATGAATGATTTTTTATACAGCTGATATATAAATCCATCTCTGTTTAACTCCCTGATTTGTATGTAAATCTTACATATAATTCATACACATACCATCTAAAGTAAAGTAAACAATAACATATTTATATATACTTCATGGATTAAGAAATTACAAGATATAAAGGGGTCTATGTATCGTGCTTACCTTTGTGACAATCCACTAATAAAAATTTCCTCCATTTTTCAATTGCAGCACCTCAACAGCAACCAATGCCCTCCCTCCCGCACTCTCTCTCTCTCATTGTCACAGCAACGTCCTTCATTCCTCCCCCCTTACATCTTATATAGATAGAATTATCACCCATGCATGGAATGACCGCACTCCATGCTGACATTGTCAAGCAAAAAAAATTCCTACT
This sequence comes from Pouteria campechiana, assembly GCA_036873735.1. Lineage (NCBI taxonomy): Eukaryota > Viridiplantae > Streptophyta > Magnoliopsida > Ericales > Sapotaceae > Pouteria > Pouteria campechiana. Next base: position 3,386 of record JAYJMB010050560.1, read on the forward strand.
ACGACTGAACCTGTTCACACAGGATATTACAACCTCCCCACCTTATATAAGTTTCTTTCCTGAAACTTACTGTACTTCTGAAGGAAAAGATAAATCAGAGTAAAGCTTTTGCACATCTTCCTTGAGCTCTCATATAACTTCTTTCCCACCATGATTACTTCCCTAAACCAAGACATGCTTTATTATCCTCCCTCTTAATTGTCTATCATAGACACTAAGTATCCAAATTGGCTGCTTCTGATATATCAAGTCCCCCTCAAATCGAAACTATTTTGCTTGTACTATATGATAAGGATCTATTACATACTTCTCTTCAATTATGAGATATAAAATACATCATGGACTCCAGATAATGATGGTGGTAAGGCCAACCGATATGCAACTCCATTAATGGATTCCAAAATCTTTAATGACTCAATATAACAAGGACTTAGTTTTCCCTTTACCTCGAATCTCATGACTCTATGGGTGGGCAAAACTTCCAAAAATACATGGTTTCCAACTAGAAACTAGAGATTCTAATGCTTTCCAACTAGAAACTAGAGATTCCAATGCTTTTCATCTACATTTTTTTGTCCATATTGTGTAACTATGAGACGTTAGTTGATTATTCTCACTATATTTGCAGCTTGCTGAACTAATGTGGGTGTTAATAACTTTTTCTCACCAACCTCTTTCTAACATAAAGGTGTGCAGTATTTCTTGTCATATAATACTTCAAAAGGAGTCATATCGATGCTTGTCTTGTAACCATTATTATAGGTAAATTCTACCAATAGTAGATGATGATCCCAAGATCCTCCAAAATTTAAGACACAAATATGTAATATATCTTATAGGATCTTGAATCGTCCTCTTGGACTGACCATCACTCTATGAGCGATAAGCTAAACTTAGGTGCAACTTTGTCCCCATTGCCTTTTGCATACTTTTTCAGAATTCTAAGATAAATTAGAGATCTTTGTTTGATAAAATCAAGACAAGTACAATATGCAATATAATAATTTTTTGTATATACAACTCTGCCATTTTATCTGAATTAGAGGTCATCTAGTATGATAAGAAATAGGTCATCTTAGTAACAATAACCTAGATCATGTCACAACATGTCTAAGTATGAGATAAGGCAGTCACAAAATTTATAGTGATGCATTTCTACTTCCAATCGAAAACCTTTAGCGGTTGCAATAAACCTGTTGGCCTCTAGTGATTGACCTTAACTTGTTGACATGCTAAACACTAAGCCACAAACCGAATAACTTTTCTTTTCATGTTGTTCCACCAAAAGCTCTTCTTGAGGTTCTTATACATCTTAGTACTGTCTGGATGTATGAAGAACCTCGACTGATGTGCTTCCTTTAAGATCTCTCTTTGAAGATTGCCATATGATTGATTAACACCCGTGATCATAGTTGGTGGCAAATAACAATGTTATAACAAGTTGTAACCTTTAATCATGGATTATCTTGCATACATTTTCATGATATATCTTTTAAAATAATAGTAATATACATTTAGTATATAATTTTATCCTAAACATGCATGATCAAGCTCAAAAATTAGGTTAATAGTCTAATTGATGATTATAGTAGATGTTTCATACAATCCTCTGAGAGGACCATGACTTATTTGGGATGGTCCATTCTCCACATGTGATTTGATTTTAACAAAATATCTTTTTGTTTATTTTCATTCTTTATTATCCTTTTATACATCTATGGTCATAAGCTTGTTTGGGCCATGCCCAAACTGCTATTCAAGAATCCTATATGAATATCCTACAAGACAAAGAAAATGTCAAAGCTCAGTGCAGGCACTTCATTGCTTAAGCCAGTAAGGGACCTTAGTAGGGGGTGTAAATAATAGGGAGAGCTTATGTCTAAGAGAGTACATACCTAGTTCTTTTATAACTATGCTTGGGTCAATCTACCAGGACAATCATAGTTGGATGAAAAGGATTTCGAATGAAAATATATTTCCTAGTTCTTTTTGGAGTCCCCTTTATGGCAACACTAATATGTGGAGTCCTATGAAACCATATTGTAGTTTGAATAGGTCTCTTTATCAAAGTTAGAATCTAATGTGGGGAATTTTCCAATTATAAAATCTTATATAGTGTTACAATTCCCTAACACTAGCTCCTCTTAAGAAGACATGGTAGAACCTGTCTTCTCATTTTGCTCGATCTTCTATGTCTACCTTTATTAAGTTTAATTTCCATGGAGTGCTTATATGGAGATATGTTTTCATTATTTTAGTGCCTTTTGTTTAGATGACATTCCTGCATGCTTCTAGTTGAATGATGCGATGCTTTCATTTAGCTAACTCTTTCATTTAATTTTAGGTTGTTTTACTTTGCACATTTGATTGTCATATGGTTTTGCATTATATCAAAGCTTATTGTTGTTTTTGAATATTTTTGGTATTTATTTTGTACTAATTGATATGCTTGATCACTTGACACTTCCACAATGGACTTATTATTTTTTAACGTTGGTACTTCCCTTTTTCAGTGTTTCCGATAATATAGAAAAGCAGCGTGCTATAGTGAATGGAGCACTTGATCTCTCTAAAATTTTGTTCATGATCTTTTCCATGATGTTTGAATATTCCTCAGCATTTGCTAATTTAGGACCTTCATAAATCCTTCCCTTAGTTTTTTTTCAAAGTTTAACCTTTGTGGGGGCATTTTTGTCTATGTAGAGATGTATCTATGTGGAGCCTTGTGAGGTTGCTTTCGTTCTTAGAGTTTTGTGGACACTTTCATCCAGGGAGTTTGCGGATGCTTCTATCCTGAAAGTTTGTGGACACTTCTGTCCTAAGAATTTGCAGACACTTCTATCTTGAGAGCTTCATAGATGCTTTCATCTTGGGAATTTATGGATGCTTTCATCTTGGGAGTTTTACGAATGCTTCCATTTTGATAGTTTTGTCGATGCTTCCATCCTGGGAATTTGCGGACACTTTCATGCAAAACCTCTTTAGGTCAGGCCTTTAAGAGTCACTTATATGTTTTGTGCTCAGAATTTCTTTTCAATTATTGGTTCAAGTTCTGGTTTTCATATTTGATTCCTCGAGATCCCTTTCTATTTCTGGTTTAAGTTCTATTTTTCATATCTTGTTTCTTAGAATCCCTTCCTATTTTAGGTTAAGGTTTCAATTTTCATATTTTGTGCCCATAATTCCTTCCTATTGCAAATTTAAATTCTGATCTTCATGTTTTATTTTCAAGAATCCCTTTCTATTGCAATTTAGTTTTTGGTTTTCTTTATTGATTCTCTGGAATCCATTCATATTTTATGTTTAGATCTCAATTTTCATATTTTGTGTACCAAGATCTCTTCCTATTGTAGGTTCGAGTTCTGATTTTTCGTTTTCACACTCCTAGAATCCCTTCCTATTTCAGGTTTAAGTTCTAATCTTTTATTTTTTGCTCCCAGAATTACTTCCTATTTCATTTTCCGATCTTCTATTTTGGGCTCCCAACATCCCTTTCTATTTCAGGTTTAGGTTCTAATTTTCATGCTACTTTTAAAGAGTGGCCTTTGTAATAAAAGATGCTTCATTAATGAAAATATAATATTTCACAAGAAATTTTAATATGAATACTCAAGTGACATGAAAATTATAATTATAGCATTAATATTTAAGTAATAAATTAATCTACTTAGCTTTAGTTTTTCTTTCAACAATGGTGATTCTACTTGATGTGAATCCACCAATGATCATGTTGATTGTCCCAGCTGTTGGAAGATTGACTTCTAATATGATATCTCTTTCTTATTCTCTGGGAATTGTTTCTCTTTGTTTGCAGGGGTTCTCCCTTTTATTACTTACACCTTTTGTTCTTTACTCATTGTTGATCACATATTGCTCCAGTCTTCCTCTTCTAACTAAATCTTTAATTTTTGCTCTGAGTTGCCTATAGTCTTTGGTATCGTGTTCCCTATCTTTGTAGTAGAGACAACATTTTTATGATTCTTGCTTTCTGGGATCTAGTTTTAGCGGGTGAGGTTGAGGAAGATAGCCCTGGTTTTCAATTTTTTGAAAGATGTATGTGTGAGACTTGTTCAAAGGAGTATAATTTTTATAATTGTCTCTCTGTTTGTTGGGGGGACCTTTTATTTTTTTGGATGATTCCCCTTTTTGGTGTGAGGATCTACTGTAATTGTTTGCTTTGACAAATTCTTCTATATTAATATTCCTATTCAAGGCTTCTAGAAGTTTGGAGTAACTTTTACGTGGCTCTAGACATATATGATAGTTGATTTGCTCTTTTGATCCCGTTCTGTAACATAGCCATTGCTACCATCTAGTCTAGTTAATAGATATTAAGAATAAGTCAATTAAATCTATCAATATACTTTTAAAGGGACTCTCCCTCCTTCTGTTTGACTGCTATTTGTGATTTCATGGTCTTCTTTTGTCGTTGTTGCCCAATAAAGATGGTGAGGAAGCATCTTTGCAAGTCTCTAAAGGTTTTTGTTTATCCTAGATCCAGTGTTCGACACCATGACAATGTTGCTTCTTTTAGCATGGGCTGGAAGGCTCGCCACTTAATAGCGTTGGATGCTCCCCCAAGATTTGTCTAGCTATCATACCTGGAGAGGTGATCGCCTAGATCTGTGGTACCATCATAAGTTTCTATATGTGGTACCTTTATCCTTTTCGGGAGAGGTTCTTCCATGATCTCCTTTATGAAGGGAGGTTGCTCGATAATTCCCTCATAATTTATGTGTATCTTGGGGATTCTCTTCTCCAACCCTTTGATCTTTCTTTGATGATTTCTAGGCTTTTATTTGTGACTGTGATTGTATAACACCCTGAGTGATAATTTTTGGATAATTATGCACTTGATTATTAGTATGATTATAAAGGGGATGATTTGAGAGGAGGAAAACTTTTTTTTGCAATGAAATGATCTAAGTAGGTAGGAAATGCATATAAGTTAAACAAAATTATACCAATTATAAGCATATGTTGATGGTTGTATGATTTGATTCCTAGTTATTTGATGCAAAATTATTGCACATTTTATGTTATTATGGTGTGGAAAAATCATGGCCAAAGAGATATGAGAAGTAAAGAATCAAGTGGAGAAGAAATAGAATGAAAAGGACAAAGAATTGGGGCAGTAGGATCAGGTGCCGTGGCCCCAATTTTGATGTTGTGACGCCACTTCAAAAATTGGCTAAGGGGAGCATCTAGCAAATCAGGCGCCGCAGCATTACCGACAGTGGAAAGTTGATGAATCAACTTTTTAAGATGGGTTCCATTCTATTTTCTTTCTCCCACGCCCAAGCTCTTGCCCTATTTTCATTCATACCTAATTTTTTGCCATTTTAGCTAGAAAATAAGATGATTTAGGCATGTGATCTAACCATGAACCCAGGCTTTAATTCCAAGTCTTTTGGATGGTGGAAGAAGGAAGAAAATCTCATTTTTTACAATTGAAGAAAGCTACTTAGAGTTTTAGGCTTGAAATCCCATTCATGGGAGGAAGCCATGCCTGAATCTCATGGTAAGTTACTTTTACCCAACTGAATTTATAGTTTATGCTGAGCTAGGGTTTTAGGATAGTGGTTTTGGGGGAAAATGATAAAATTGATGTGGTACTCATAGGGGAAAATGATTAATGATGGTATGAACCTCATAGACATATGTATATTGTGTGATTGCATTGTTAGATTTTATCCATGTTCTGGTTTAGAACAAGTTATTTTTGATTAATTATTATTTTAGATCAGGCCTACTTACTGAGTTCATCTAATACTCATGCCTTCTTATTCTTACTTTTTTTAGTTAGCAGGTCAGGTGAAGAATCCCAACTGTGAGTTGGACTTGGTGAGCAAAGTTAGAAGATGTTTTTATGTGTCATTATGAATTGAGATTGAGATCCCATAATGTAGTATTTTAATTATATTTAAAAGATCTCAAATGATGTATAATATGGTGTATTAATATGTCATAGTAAATTACTTACAATAGTATGACAGAATGGTATGATTGCAGTTATGTATTGTCATCATGATTCTTTTAAGTCTTGGGCAGTTGTGGGGCGATTGCAAGTGTAAATTATGATTTATGTCAATTCTTTATAATTATTAAAAAAAAATTATATGATTAATATATGCCAGGTGTCTATCCTTATATTTCAAGGTAGATTTTGTTAGAATTTTTCCTTAGAAATAGAGAAATTATAGGACGATGTTAAAAAGTATAAGCCCCTAAGTAGGGTGTTACAGATTGTACCTCGTCTTCCATTGGTTCATGGATGGGTTTCATGTTTGATGGTTGCCTTTGGACTGACTACCTCATGGAGTTTATGGATATGGTTGGTCGATTGGTGGCCCTCTCTTCATCCGAAAATAAAACTATTTGATTTCCAACTTGAACTACAATAGAGCCACCTTCTTTGATCTCTTCATTAACAACTCCATTGATGATTGGTACATATGAAGGCATAGCAATAGGCCTTCCTCCTTGTTGAATTGGGGGACAATTTTGCCCTAATGTATTTGCCATATGGGCATTCTTTCTAATTTCAAAGTTGGTTAGTAAGTCTACTAGGCTCCCAACCTCAATCTTGGGAGCAGCATTCGGATGTTTGGGAGTATTAGGGACCAATGGTTGTGGCCGGAAGTTCCATGGGAACCCTTAGGAGGAAAACATCCTCTTATAGAGTTCCATTTGCTCCCTTTGCTGTTTTATCATCTATTGCATTATTATGATGTTTGTTTGCAACAATTGTTCCAAGAGCAAATTGGTACTAGAAGTAGGAGTATTGTGCCTAGTAGTGTGTTGATCGGTGATAGAGGATGGGTTATCTCTTATTGGAGGATTTAGTGGAATATTCACGTTACTTGGTTGTCAGTTGACATAACTTCATCCAATGAATGTTTTCATAAACAATGTCAATGTTTGAGTCACGCTCAAATTGTTTTCTAAGAATCTTGCATGAAGATCTTGCAAGACAAAAAATATTAGAGGACATCGAGGGTGGTTTAAGCATGAGCACTTCAATATTCAAATCAATAAGGGACCTTAGTAGGGGGTATAGATAATAGAAAGAGCTTATGTGCATATTTGATCCTTTTATCGTTATGCTTAGGCTAATGTACTGGGATAATCATAGGTGGATGAGGTATTCTGTTTAAAGAAGGATAGGTGGACTCTTACAGAACCGTATTATGGTTTGAATAGGTATCTTGATCAAAGTTAGAGTCTAACATCAATGTTATCAAAACTGGATCAGAGCGTTCAGTCAAACCGGTTCAATCGTGAACTGGTTGGTTGACCGGTCCGGTCTAGTTCGATTCGGTCTAATAATAATTTTTTATTATTTTAATATTATTAATAGAACAACAAAGGGTGAATTGAAATAGTATATTATTATACAAAAGATATATATATATATTTAGATTAATATTTATGATTTAGATTTTTCAAAATTATATTTTATCATTCTTAATTTTTTTCAAAAAAAAGAAAAAGAAAACTAGTTCAATGAGTTGAGCTGGTCATTTGAACCTATCGAACCATGAAATGGACATCTTAACAGTTTAACCACCGATACAGTTCTCATAACACTGTTAAATATGGCTAATTTGTCAACTGCAAAATCTTATCTCTTTATCACAATTCCCTAGCAATGTTGCTTTGTGATGTAAATTCTCTTACAACTTTGTTTCATTCTTTCCTATTCAATTATTTCTAAAAATCCTCCTTGGTATTTATATTTAATCATATTCAAGCACATACATATTAATTCTATTTTTTAAATCATTTATTTGGTCACATTAATTATTTAATACTGTTTTTGTTATATTTTTATTATTTTTCACTTTTCATAACTTCTTACACAGAACATGATAAAAATAAATAAATCCGCCCGAGTGGTCGAAATTACAGAGAGTGCTTGCATCTCCCTCTCCATCCTAGCCATGTGATCTGCACGCGTTAGGATCACCTGCATAGGCCGCCCAGGGATTGCTAATCTTTGGGAGAATAGTGGCAAGGGATTACATGCCTGCTCCATCTCTGGGCACCCATACATCCAATGATCAACAATCCTTGCGGTCCGATTAACGCACAACTACCACGTGTACGGTGGATCACCAGTCACCACCAGATAGAGATAGACTTCGCAGCGTACTTTCTTTTTGCCGCGGGCCGACATGAATTTTCAAACGCGGCCGGTCGACAACCCGTTACTGGTCAAAACCGCGCCATCCTAGCCGTCTATGTAAGAATGTATCTTGCTCTTCAGCTCTGTAAATTAACGGAACCTTCACGTCAGGGCGGCATAATCCAGACGAATTATCGATCCAAAGGTTGCGGAAGAAAAACCAACGGTATAGATTCGCCAAAGCGAAGGAGATCCGATGAAGGTTCAAGATTTCTTGCACGTGTGACAAACAT
>JAYJMB010050560.1:11906-22343 GCA_036873735.1 Pouteria campechiana
AAAACCAACGGTATAGATTCGCCAAAGCGAAGGAGATCCGATGAAGGTTCAAGATTTCTTGCACGTGTGACAAACATTCGCTTGTGATGTGGTTTCGGGGAAGAAAGATAAGGCCTCCAGATTCATAGTTTGTCTATAAATCCAAATTCCCGAAATAGTTTAGATAGGATGGACGCGGTAGCAAATTGCTAAAAAAATTGCAATGCACGCGTGGCATCTGAGTAAGCCAAAACAAAGGGACTGGGTTTGTATTCTATACCATCAGCATGGGGGACAAAACAAACGAGAATTCATTTGATAATAAAGACGGACATAAAAATTAGACGGTTAAAAACAGTCGGATTCCCAAACAGGACTGCTGACTCGCTGAGCCAATCGGGGTTATTAGAAGCGACCGTGTATGGAACGTCGGATCCAGGCGGAGTATAGAATTATATCCACATATGGTCCAACGCATGCATGAGCTGGTTTGGTGAGACCGTGAGAGAGCGAGCGAGTTGCACAAAAGGGGGAAGAAGTAAAAAGAGGAGGTGGAATTCTCAGTTCCTTCTTCTCTTCATTTTCCAAATTTTCCATGGCAGCTTTCAGTCTTCTTCTCTGCATCTTAGCCATTTCCTCGCTTCGCTTCGTCTCATCATCGTCATCATCCTCTATTTGCCCTCCTTGGCCTCTTTTCTTCGTCACTGTCCTACAATCCCAATGCCCTCTTTCGATTCCTCCGTCTCCGCCACTCCAGGTACGATTTCTCGGCAATTTTTTTTTTTTGAAGTTTTTGTTTGATAAGTGTTCAAGGAATGGCATCCACTTTGTGATTCGTGATCTGGATGCTTCTAGGTCGGTTTCCATTCCATTGGCTGGTAGACGAATTTGAAACGGGAATGAACGGGTTATGTCTTTAATTGTTTTTAGGCCCTTTTTTTCTTAGGAAATGAATAGATTATGGGCTTTTGCTTCTGGGAGAATTAGGATACTGTTTGGTAGGAATTGTTCGTCATAAAATCACGATTTTTTATTCTCTCGCGATGGCGTTCATTTGCTTGGATTTTGATGAAGAAAACATTGGTGATTCTTCATGATCATATTGTAAACTTGTGATTGCTGTTCTCAAATTCCGATATTTCTCAATCCCTTAACTTGGGATCTGGTCAAATTTTTGTTGAGTGATGGGATAAAGGATATTGGGTCGTCGATGAGACATATCTAGTATTCAGAGTTTGCCTTGAGGTGGTTCCGTTCTCACAGCTGCCCCGGACTACGGTTTCCCCCCTTTGTTGAATAAGTTTTTCTTGGGAAAAGTCAAAGGTGGATAAACCGGTAGGATTCTTTGTTTTCATCTGAACTAGAAATTGAAATTCTGTGTTATTTGAATATTCATCTTTATGAAATTATGTGTTCTTCAACAACTTTTTGCTTGAGTCCGATTTGGGGTGTATGGATTTCACAATCTTACAAAGCTGCTCAGCTAAATGTTAATGTTACTTTTGTTTGTTATGAGAAATGAGAGTGGGGACAAGCTGCTATAATAGATTACTGGAGTTTAAGGTCACGAAGGACAAGGTATGCTTATGTGATGATGAGGCTACAATGCAACTTCCAGTGAAGATGAGGATTTTGTTCCTATTTATCAAAGTACTGATGGACAATTGAAATGAATCACAATTTCTATAAGAAAGAGGAAAGGTGTTTGAGTCTAAATTAATGCAAGCTTACTCATATTGTGGACTTTTTGGGCTTCAATGGAGTTTCCTGAGATGTTAAATGACAGATTTAATTCAAGTAATTTGTAGCCTTTAAAGGAGCTGTTAATTTCTAAAGAAGGCCTTCAAGGCATTCTTTATTTTTGGAAGGAGGCACGGTAATCGCAGTTATGTTGGTTGTGCTGGAAGGATTTAAAAATTGGGATTTTGTTTCTTTGTATCTGATATTGGATGTTTGGCAATCTAATTGATGAATCTTTTGTTTTGAGGATTGCTCTTTCAGCATGCACAGCACATCCTTGCCACACCTCATAATCTCTTTGCCTTCTTGGTTACCCTGTAATATCTCTTTTGCCTTTCTTTCATGATCATCATTGTTCGAATTTAATGTTACCACAGGGATTGTTTTTACACCATGTTTATTGAATTGATTTATGTAATTCAAATGAATCATGGGATCCAGTCAAAAAATAAGATGTTGGTTTCAATTTTGTTGTTCCTTTTCTTTGCTTTCTTCACGATTTATGATGATTTTATGTTGGAAAATGACTCATCTTCATGTTGATTTTAATTTCCTGGGGTTGAGGCCACTGCACTACCATCCAGTTGCTGTTTTAAGCTACTGATGCTCCATTTCATATGGTTGTTTGTGTTAATTGCCTAAGGGTCTAGGTTCTAAGAGTTGATCTTGGCAGGCTTCCGTCTCCCTAGATACTGGGGCGTGGTTATCTGGAATGTTCCTGTTATGTTTCATTGTTATTATTGATAATGTCAGTGATAATATCCATTCCCCTAGGTTGGTGACAGATTTCCTATATTTCCCCATGTCCCCTATGTTGAACTAGATAAGCAATAAAATTTTTTGTGCTGGCAATAATATTGGAGATGGTACTGCTATTTGGAACACTTTTTATCTACATCTAATACTACCATTTGGAATGCTTTATATCTACATCCTTCCCTGAAGGGAAACTGAAAGAAGCATCATGAGAGTGGAGAGACAGCAGTGTGTCCTCACAGGATATCCATTAACTTGGCCTTCATAATCTTTTCTCTTCTTGATCGGTTCAAACTTATCCTGTTGGCCGTGTTCATATCAGTTTATTTATTCTTTATATAATTTTGATAACTTCTAATTGCTTTCAATCATAATCTAACACGGATCACAGACCAATATTCATGCTATGCCTCTTGCAAAATGCATGAATTTTAAACAGTAAAAAGAATTGAATTATTAGTTTTCATTGTTCTTAAGACCTGAGGATGAAAACAAGGGTATTTTTATCATGACTAGGACACAGCAACACCAGGTTGGTTGTTTCCCTTTCAGCATCGCCCATAAATGAGACAATTGTTAGTCTTGTTATTTCTTTCTGGCTTCCTGGGGCAACAAAGGCTTTCATATATGGCTCTTCATATGGGACATTGATGTCAACATGCAATAAATCAGAGAAAGCTTAATGCAGTCTCCAAATCAAATGTTAACACAAACTTCTTTGTTGTGTAATAGGGACTACTATTAAAACAAAGGGTCTTTGAAAAACTAGGGTTTAGGCCTAAGATCCCCCTTAAAGAAAACGTAATTAAGCTATTTTAGCTTATTGGTTGTAGATGACAGATTCGCAAACATTTGAAGTAATGGTTTTGGGGCCATGCTATGTTAAAGTTGTTTTTGAAACTTAACCACCACTTTGTTATAAAAAAAGGAAAAAGATGACACCAGCAAGAGCAGCCCTATTATCATACTACCAAAAACATAAGGCAAGCCATCGGATAAGCATGCATGCAAAATGATGCAAAAGCAATAAGAAACTAAAAATAATGAACAAGGCATGAAGCACATACCATGGATACAACTGAGTCGTGACCATTAATCACTATCAGTTGCACAGGCTTTTTCTGCATAATGACATGCAGGGTTATGAGTAGAAAGATAATCATTTTGGGTGAGGGTGTTGAAGTCTTCAGTTAATCTTGTTAAACATGCCTTCTTTAAATTTCTGTATTCTTCGCTTATTGTTTTGTTGAAATTAGTGCACTCATGACTCATTTGGCTGCATTGTTTGCCTTTTCCTATCCTTTTGGCTTTTTTGAATCTAATATTCATTGGTGGACTTGCTTCCATTGCATCGCCATTCATAAAGTACTTGCATAACTGAAGATCACCCCAAAGACAAGTGTCGATAGATCGTTTGGCCTGTGCATCAGGAAGGCCTTGGTAAAATGGTCAGTGATGTCCATATGGAAAAATTGATTCAAACAGGCCAGACATATTCATTCGAATCATGCCTTTCGCATGGGGTTGCTTTCCGAATGATTGGACTTGGCTAAATTTTTTGTTTGATCATCTTAATGCTGTGGCCTTGCACACAACTTTAATATTCCAAACATATTCTATGTTGCCATATTTACTGAATGTGGAAAGTGCTTCTGTTGCTAGGAGGACTTTCATAAAGCCCTTGATTATTTTAGAGCATGCATACTTTTTTATTCATTTATTTTCTTTTTGTTTTGTGTGAAAGAACCCTCATGTGGTTGCTGAATTATGCAAGTAATCCTTCAGGCAACTAAATAAAACATACTGCAAGGATCAGGTAAAATGAAACAGTTTCTATGTAATTTTCAATCATTACTGACAAGAGACCATGATTTTGCAGAAGGTGAAGAATCAGTAATTCACCAACTAGTTGGAAAAGAACTTATTAATTCCTATAAAGAATTCAGATAATGGTGATGGTAGGTCTGAAAAACTCAGACAGTAGCATCTGGAAATTAGTAGCTAAATCTTGTAAGTCGTTATCATCATATATGCGTGATCTCAACTAGTTGGGACTGGCTAATGGGCTTCCAAAAAGTTTTGAGTTGGAAACAAAAAGGTTACTGGGATGCTGATTGGAATTAAGTCTTGTATTCATCAAATGACAGAGGCTCTAGCCCTTCAGGGTTTTGATGGGACATTGCGGCTGTATCTCACAAATCATGACCTTACGAGTGTGGGCTTTCATTGTTGGTTTGCACCAAAGCACATATAACACATTTATGGAAGTGGCAACTCTAGCCCTTCAGGATTTTGATGGGACATCGCGGCTGTATCTCACAAATCATAACCTTACAAGTGTGGACTTTCATTGTTGGTTTGCACCAAAGCACATATAACACGTTTATGGAAGTGGTAACTCATGGAAGCCTGTGGCATTCAATGCTACAGATCATGACCATATAGGTGGGTGCTATCAATGTTGGTTTGCACCAAAGGCACATGCAATGTGTTTATGGAAATGCTAACTCATGGAAGCCAGCAGCATTCTTAACAATGACTCATGATCCAGGGTATCTTGCTACCGGCTATGGCCAACATTTTGAGTGGTCAGATGTAAGAAACTTTCATTCATGGATGATTATGGCAATGTTTGTATGCACTTTAATTTCAAATTCCAAAAAGAAAAATTTAAGTCTTGAATATTTTGTGCAAAAAAAAATAAAAATAAAAAAACAAAAAGTTTGAGCTGGCAAAAAGTATAGCAAAGATTTTGGGCCATGACATTTTACAGGACATAGGGTTTGGTAATACAGTGTATCGTCGGCTGTAAAACAAAGGCGGAATAAACTTATCTCAGCTCATATCCAACCTGTAGAGAGTGACTTGGAAATCTTAGCTTGTTTGTGTCGGCAAAAAAACATTACCAAATATGAATCATTGGGCCTTGTGATTGTGTAGATCATAGTGTATGGCATTACACAGACAACAAACTATTGTCAGCTAATTGGTCAACTAGTAAAGATAGATGCAAAAGTGTCACCAAAGATCAATCATTGGGCCCTGTGATCATGTTGGTCATAAAGGATGGCAATACCTGAAGATAGATGTGAGAGGATGGTTGTAAAACTGAAGATAGATGCAAGAGTCGAGGGAGAATCATAGAGGATGGCAGTATAACTGAAGATAGATGCAACAAACTCATATAAGCTCATTGTTCAACTGAAGATATATGTAAGAGAGAGATTGTCAAAGAGGATGACAATAAAATCGATGATTGTCATAGAGAATGCATTTACAGTGACTAATATATGCAACAAAGTCATATTAGCTCATTGGTCAACTGAAGATAAATGCAAGGGAGAGAGTCAGGATGGCAGTACAGCCTAAGATACAACAAACTCATGTCAGCTCATTGGTCAACTGAAGGTAGATGCAAGAGAGAATCCCTCCACTTTAATGGGTCTTGAACGATCAAATAATGTGATGATTGGATTTCGAGACATCTGCTTTTTGGATGATTTGCCTATAATTCAAAATTTTTAACTAAAACTACAAAGATGAATTTACTGCACTCAGTTATTGCAATGTACCTAAAATTGGCCAGTTTTGAATCTTGGATTAATTATTTGTAAGATTGGAAAGATTGGGAAGAATGCTACCCATGGAATTCAGGGTAGGCATGTGCTTTTCAATCCCATTAAACAATTTCATGTCAATCAAATCTAAGGGAAATTCTTGAATGGTTGTTAGACAAACCATACTTTATGCAGCAAAATACTGGGTGGCTAGGGAACAACATGTACAGGCGATAAGCATGGGTGAAATGAGTATTTCAAGATGAATGTGTGGAAAGAGGAGGATGTAGTTATAAATGAATTAGAGACTTAGGGGTAGCACCTATAAGTACTATGATGAGGGAAAACTGACATATATGGATTGACCATGCGCATTGGAGGGTAGGGTGAGATAGGTCAAGGCAAATGCCGTAAGAGGGGGAAAGAAGGCCCAAAAGGAACATAGGCAAAATTGGTGAGTAAAGCATTGACAACCTGTTTTTTAAATGGCCAAACAGATCATGATTGAGACAATTTTGTATAAGGATTTATGTGACTGTCCCCAGTTATCTGGGATGAGATGACATTGATAAAAGAGATATTTTAATGGTTCTCATTAAAATACTACTTATCATCCATTTAAACTGGTATGGCCACTCAAATCTAGAATTGCTGATGCATGCTCTCCTAGCTGCTTAAGGCCTTTTTCCAAACATTTTGAGGTTGGCGTCTGTATCATAGGTTGATCAATGGTTGACTGCTCAACCGCAACCGCCTGGTCAGTTTGCAACAAGACCTTATCAAAGGGGTAAAAATGAGCTATATCGCCTGAAAAACTAATCATACTCTGTGGAGTAGCCTACCAGAAAATAACGGTAGTAGAAAAACATCACCAAGTGCAAGGAAATAAACTCTTTGACTTTGAAAGAACATAATTGACCTGGCTGGCTAGTCTTGCAAGCACCCATTGACAACAGGCTACCATCAGATCAGAATGTCAACCTAGATCAGAATATAAATCTTTTGTCATCCTTCTAAATCATATTGGGGAAAGGTGGGTTTTATCATGCTGTTATGCATGCGGAGCCTCCTGGTCAAATGAACAAAAAGTTTTTGAACAGCTTATTGTGCTTGCACATGATAACAGTTTGGCCACTGGAAAGCTAGTTGCTGAAGGCACACACACCAAAATAGCAAGAGGACACTACTTCATGACAGAGTCTTGTGAACAACTGAAGGAATAGTTGTTGTACTGCTCATTGTGCTGGTGCATGATACAGTTTGGCCTCTGGAAACCTATACATGAAAGATGCTTTGATTGTTAAATTGACTTGAACAGCTTCTCACAAGTTCATGCCACTGCTAGGGCTTCATTTGCCACGTCAAAGTTGGGATGTGAAAACTGATGCTCTTTTTTATTGCTCTTTATTTCAATCTGTCTTTCGTTTTATTTTCTTAAATGATCAAAATTTTCACCTTGATAGGACCAGGTTCTACCAAAAACACTTACAATCTCCATCTTCTAGCTTTTTCGCTTGGCAACAAAATCTCAATGAGAGATGGACAAATTCAATGAACTTTATAATTCACATGTTTTTCAGGTTGCTTGTTGAGAATGTCACCTGATTTTTTGTCATGCCAATAGAGAATTTTCCTAGTTCTTGAGATATACACTTCAATTATCTCATCCTGACCAATTAGGCAAACTCCACGAGGTTTCCAGTTTTTGGGATTACATTCAATTCTCTTGTCCTGGCCAATTAGGCAAACTTTATGAGGTTTCCTTTTTTTGAGATTACACTTCAATTCTCTTATCCTGGCCAATTAGGCAAACTCCATGAGGTTTCCTAGTTCTTGAGATATGCACTTCAATTCTCTCATCCTGACCAATTAGGCAAACTCCATGAGGTTTCCTAGTTCTTGCGATATACACTTCAATTCTCTCATCCTGACCTACAGGCAGATTTCTACACTGAAAATCTGAACTGTTGGGCTTGCTGATGGTTTTAATGGCTTCTCCATCAAAAGCAATATTGATTGATTTTAATGTAACTTTATTTTGGAACTTCGAAGAATTGCATCTCTTACTCAGCAAAAATCTGGGTATCACTTTGTTTTTTGCCTTAAGCAAAGAGGGCATGCCAGGGTAACAAACTTTTTAGAGGAGGGAGAAGGGAAATTGTATTTCCTCCCTGAGATGCTTTCTGATTCTCTCCGTCTCCACTGAACGAGAAAAGAGATGCTTCCCATCACATTTGACCGGGGCTTTTGGTGCCAGTCATTTCTAAGGGGCTTTCATTGATACTTTTATTCTTTTGTTAGTGCTGTAGTTACCATAGGGTTCTCCACCTGGCTCAATATGTCTGAACACCCTACAAAAGTAAGAAAGCACCAATGTCTGAGAAACCTTGTCGAACAAAGTTACACCCGATTGTGATAGTATAGACTGGTGGAAAATTTGGGCTTATCCGTGAAATTATCATCCCTTTCCCAAAGCTAGAGAATAGCAATCAAGAAAGTTCTCAGCTTCCAAATAGCCAAGCATTATTCATAATTATATCACATCTTGATCTAGGGCAACATTCCTTGGAGATTTGCTTACATGGTTGATGAGTTGAAGATCTATCAGTGAAGTTTCATTCAGCAATTCTCTATGTTCTACCTCAGGAAGTTGTAGCGTTCTCCCTTTTGCAATATCTATCCTAATATCTGTTTGTAATTCAAACATGCTAATGGTCAAAAGAAGAAAAAGGGGCCAAATTAGTAATACAGTCACATTAATTATCAAAACAAGAGAGGGAGAGAAACACTTCTAGAGATGAAAAACTTATGTAATGCCCTTGGAAAATGATAGTTCTTCGTTTGGGAAAAATACAAATTACCATGCTTGTTTCCGAGGTGTTTAATGTTCTAATACAACTGCAACATCCAAGGCATTTATGGGTTGCTGACATGCTGTCAGTCTGCAAATATTTTTCTGCTTATAGCATATGAAAATGAAAATGGATTCCACGCCATGACATCCAAGGATTTTCGTTAATTCTACACTTCCTTGCCACTTATCTGATATCAATTTTGTCTCTTTCACATACAATAATTTTTGGGTTTTTTTTATGTATTTTGATCCTGGAATGTAAAAAATCTGACATTATTTTTCTCGTTGAAGGTGGATGGAGAGTCCCTTGACAAAGCTTTGAGCTCTGTCCAGGCTAATGAGTATACCGCTGTCTTCTTCTATGCTTCTTGGTGCCCATTCTCTCGCAGTGCTTACTCTACATTTGATATGCTTAGTTACATGTTTCCTCAGATCACCCACCTACAAGTCGAAGAAACATCAGCCATGCCAATGTAAGGGCCTAAGGTTACTGAATTTTTATCGGACTTGATTCTTCTTCTCCTTATGTTCTTAAAAAACTGTAAACTGCTCATTGATATATGGCTCCAACTGCAGCTTATTTTCGAGATATGGAATTCACAGCTTCCCTGCCATTTTACTAGCAAATCGGACCTCAAGGGTGAGATATAATGGTTCAAAAGATCTCAGCTCACTCACTATTTTCTACAAAACAGTCACAGGTATTCTATAACATACCAGGTCTATATCATGATGCTGCAATCTAGGTCATGAAATGTCATTTTTCTATGTTTGACATAACGATGGTGCACAGATGGGACCTCTCTGGTGGCAGCTCAGGCCAATTGCAGTTTCCATTTTGGGATTGGCTGTACACTGCTATCTCCCATTTTTTATGAAACTATGATCCAGTGAAGTGGTTCAGTGGGTGGTCTTATGGAAAATGGAGGCCACCTTATGACTGATTTAGATCCCCAAAAGACAACACAGTCATACAGTTTAATGGATGAATATATACAGATCAAAACCCTACTAATTGGCAAGCATGCAGTTTGCTCTGTTTGTTGATCTGCAGGTTTCCCAATCTGTGGGTGTCATAGATTAGTGACCCCAAGTCTAACCTGCTTCTGCTTTTGATAATTCTTCTTGTTGATGCGAAGGATGCAAAATGTTTCTAGATAGGCAGATTATAACCCTCCAATGTCTAAAAAGATATGCATGCATGCATGCCATATTATTCTAGTTAAGAGGAAGACAACCATTTGAATCTATGACAGGTCTAATAATGTCTCATATGCTGGTTAAAGAAGAAGACTACCATTTGGATTTGATGAGAAATGTCTAACAGTTGGATGCTTGGAATTTTCTTATCTTGGTGCTTCTGGGAAGCTCCCTATGAGATCACTGACTTCAATCAGGATGCTTGGAATTTTCTAGGAAGTTACCTCTGTCAGATCACCAACTTGAACCACTGGTGTGGGTTTCCATGTTTACAATTCTTGCATCAGCAGGAACCTATAATTAGTCCTGAACAAATGCTTGATGGCTGTTATCTATTGCTCATGATTTAAA
>JAYJMB010050571.1:9675-29303 GCA_036873735.1 Pouteria campechiana
GCTTAATACACCATATTCATCTTATATATGACATGATCATTATGTATTCAACATGATTAATAATTAAACATCTTTAACCATGCTTAATACACCATATTCATCTTATATATGACATGATCATTATGTATTCAACATGATTAATAATTAAACATCTTTAAAACAATCCAATAAAGCCTTTAATCCAATTAATGCATGGCTCACAACACAGATCCTTTCTCAATTTCCAAATAAGCTATGGGTCAGAATCAAAGTTGGATTTCTCATTACCAAATAAGTCTCAAAATGTTACAAGTTACTAATTAAATCTTGCTTTCATGGCAATTGCACTTAAATCATGCACTTTCCCAAATTTCACTGTTCATAAGACCCTAGCTAAGCATAAATCATGATTTCTTTGACATAATTAATTTCTAAACATGTTGTAATCACATAATTAAGTATTTTCCCATGAAACCCTCAATAATTTCAACTCAATTCCACCCTCACATCACTGTTCATGGTTTACTTCAAACCCAAATAGAGCAAAATCATAATTTTCATTGCCAATTTTGTTCCAAAATATCATTATGTATGGATTAATCATTTCCCCCATGGTTTTAACAATAAAATCCATCATCTTCCTCAAAACATTACTATACATGAAACTTTAATCATGCTAAACCATCAATTTGAATGAGAAAGCAAAGCTTACCTTGCTATTCATGTGTGGCTTCCTCCCTTGCATGTGAATTCGGCTCCAAATCCCCCAAAACCCCCATGGGTTACAGCAACACAGCCTCTTCTTCCTCATCCCACCATCCATTCTTCAAAAATCTAATCTAGAAGGGATGCTTGAGTGATTATCCATCTAAACCCTTTTTATTTCTAGGAAAATAAGCAAGAAAGGAGGCATAACGAGGTTAGGGCATGGCCATGGTGTTGGGAAGAAGAACGAGACAGAAATTGGGTAAAATGGGACAAAATCCAACTTAAAAAAGTTAAATTTTTTTGGTGCTCCGACCCACCATAGAAACAATGTCATGGAATTAAAAAGCAATGCCACGGCATCAACTTTCTAGATGCCACAAAAAAGACCTATGTTGCTGGATGCCCAATTTTCTCTCTTCTAAAGATGCGTCACGACACACATTTCATGCCGTGGCATCAACCTACTGTCCTCCATTTTCATCCTTTTTGCATGATTTTTCTCCCTATCTTTTATCATATATATATATATATGCCATGATGTTCTCAATATTTATAACATAAAATGCACTCTAAATTTGGCCTAATTTGCTAGGAATTGAATCATATAATTATTTGTATAAGCTTGTACTTGGCCAAATTTCATTTAACCTGTATACACTTTGCATAATAACATTTAACCCAAGTGTAGTGCACTTCATATATCGCAAATCTCTTCTCAATTAATGAGAAATAATGTCATAAAATTTACCTTATAAAAATTAATTTCTGATGAAATCTCATACATTGATCCACAAATGATAATTTAATCAAAATTTTCAAAAATTATCAACTTTTTAACACCCTAGGTGTTACAAAGGTGCTAGCCCTTTCTCATGATTTGTGATTCAATTTGAGGTTAAGAAGTGATAATTGAATTAGACCATAGTTAAATACCATAAGATTGTTATGATATAGAGATGTCCATGAGGCTTGTGTAATAATATAAATTTCTTGCTCTTAATGCACTTCGTTAGTTCAAAATTTTCACAGAGATGTAGGAAATTTGCTAACTGGGATAGATTGTTATTACTTTAGAAAGATTAACAATTAAAAAAGAGAAATTTGTTATAAATATAGGAATAAACATTGATTGATTAAATCGGGTGTAATTAAATAGGATTAATTCGGTGAACTTGGAAACCCTACATGTCATAAAAATTGATTTTCTACTTGTCTAGATTAGCATTCTTGTCAATTATGTTAGTTTAGATTTTCTTATTTCTTTTCTTACCATTATTTGATTGTTCAAATAGAATTTATAGTTAAAGTAATTTGGTAGTTGGTATTTGTGAGAACAATCTCTTACTTTCACTTTATTACTTGTTGGCGACATATACACTTATGCTAGGAAAATTCGTAACAACTATCCACAATCTCATCCAATGATGACTAGAAATAGTGGGAGCGATATCTTGCAAAGTGGGAATGTACCATCACAAGATTCATGAGATCCACACATATGGAGAAGTAAATGCGGAGTTGTTCTTTGTTATCAATTTGAAATTGAAGGAGAGTCCTTGATGAGTATTATTGGGTATGATGATGAGTCCGATTCTTTTGACAAGGCCATAAAATTGCTCGCCTTTGATAATTGGTAACTGATATGCAAGAAGAAATGACTTCAATGCCTAAGAATAATATATGAAAATTGGTTGATCTTCCATGTAAGCACAAAATTATTGGTAATAAATGGGTTTTTAAAATAAAGTGCAAGGCTAATGGATCAATTGACAAATACAATGCTTGACATTTTACAAAAGTTTATACCTAATATGAGAGTATTGATTATGAAGAAATATTCTCTCTTATGGTGAGAATTATTAAGTCTAAGGATCTAGTTTTGATGATTAACAAAACTTGTTAATAACTTGATTTAAGCTAATAATATTGTTGCTGAGATTTCTAGTTTCAGAGGAAGCTTCAAAGGTGAAGAAGGAAGCTTAGGAGCTGAAGAAGGAAACTTTAGAGGAAGCTTTAGAGGAGAAGAAGGGAACTTTGGAGGTGACGCTATTAAGCATCAAAGGGATTAGTGTTACTTCAGAGGCCATGTAGTTAATGCTTCGGAGGTTAAAGAAGCTTTGGAGGTGCAAAATGAGTTGTTGGAATTATTGGGACATCAAAGGTTTCAGAGGCTCAGGGTATTCTACTTTAGAGGATCCAAAGTGATGTGTGCTCATGATAGATGAACCCTCGAACTTCGGAGGCTTTGAAAGTATAACTTCAGAGGCTCCAAAGCGGCACGATGAAGCAGCTCTGTGTGGTGTTTGACGAGGCATTTTTAACGGCTGGAAAATTGAGGAAGCAATAACTAGTTTGAATCAGAACTTATAAATATAAGTTCCTATGAAGAAAAATAGACTTTTAATAAGATTAAACATGAATCAAATATGAGAACTCAAAGTCCCAAAGGTGCATTCATTCCAACAGGCTTCAATGAACATAGAACTTCAAGTTACATCTTTTTACTTTAGAGGAGATCAGAAAGCACTATGAGCTTAATGTTTTATCTTTATTATCTGAGCTTAAACTGTATATACATCTAGGCCTAGTTAGAGGCATTTACTTGTACATCTATATCTGTAAAGGTCAAGTTGCTGGTTAGATTTTAAGAAACCAAATTGTATGAGTTGTTGGTGAGCTTGTGAAAACCAACAGTTGTAAAGTTTTTAGTGAGCTCGTAAAACCAGTGTAGAGTTCTTAGTTAGTTTGTAAAACCAAGGAGGTAGTGATTCCACGAGTTATAGTGGAACCCAAGGTTTGGAAACCTTGGAGAGTGAAGTAGGTGCTGAGAGAGGGCCCAAACCACTACAATCCTTGTGTTTTTATTGTCTTTATGCTTATCTATTCCACTGCATTTATTTTCTGCTCTTGCACAATCTTTTCTATTTTTCCATACCTTTAGGATTCCAAATTTGTCATACAACCTGCGTGGCATAGGCAGGGTTAGGGAACCAAAATTTGGTATCAGAGCAGGGCACTAATATCGAGATTCATGATTTTAACTCTACCTTAGTGTGATCCCATTTGGCCAATAAATTTAGTGGAATTAAAGAGGGTCAATCAATCATTAGACCTCCATATTTTGATGGGGAGCATCATAGCTATTGGACAATGAAGATGAAGAACTTTATGATTGCCAATAATTATAAGTTATGGAAAATTGTAGAAGAAGGATTGGTGCTTTCCACATCAAAGGAGAGTAGATGGACTAACCAGGACACTAGAGCAATTCAGTTGAATTCCAAAGCCAAGAATACTCTATTTTGTGCTCTCTCTCTCTCTCAAAATTTGAGAAGATATCCTCATATGAAACTGCTAAGGAAATCTAGATCCATTTACAAGCAGTTTATGAGGGGATAAGCCAGGTTAGAGAAGCTAGGATTAGTTTGCTTGTCCAAGAATATGAAGTGTTTTGCATGTTTAGGGAATGAGTCTATATTTGATATGTTTTCTAGATTTATAACACTCACTAATAGCCTAAAAAGTTTAGGCCATAAGATTTCTTGTTCACAAAAAGTTAAAAAGATTTTAAGGTCTCTCCTAGGGGATTGGATGCCAAAAATCACAATAATTGAAGAGGCTAAAGATTTGAATAGATTCTTAGTTGCAGAACCGATGGAGTCCTTGATGACCCATGAAGTGTTGATGAATGAGAAGGAAGAGAAGAAGATGAAGCTAGAGTATAGCTATGGAAGTGCAGATTCTTCATGTAGTGAGGGGGAGGACTAAAGAAGAAGAAAAAGAAGAAATTATAAATTTGTTAGACAATTGTAAACATGAAGATGATGGGGAACTAAATATCAATGAAAATGTAGAAGAAGAAGTTCATTTGTGTATAACTACCTTCCAATTACAGCCATAATAGGAGAAGAAGTAGCTCCTCAACTATAGACAACAAAAACATCAATCTGTTTGAGGCAGCTAGGTAAGTGAAGGTATTGTATTTCCTATCCTTAATTCTTTACATTCATGTCATTTCACTTTAGCCTTCACCACTTTATCTCTCACAAGAAAACCATATTACATATGGTTATGCAAGAAGTGCCTAATAGATAATCATCTACTGCTTGGACCAAATGAAATTAACCTTAATATCATTACAGTCCCAAGGCATAAGTCAAACCTATTTGGGAAACTTCACAGTTTAAGGTCTCAAATAGGAATTACATTCCTAATCATTTCTTCTGTAATCATCATTATGGGTGATTTACTATTAACAACTAGATGAATGTTAGTTTGAATGTGAGAAATAAAGTTATTAGATTATGCATGATAAGGGGAGCTTGGAGAATGAAGTTTAGGATCATGCATTAATGGGGGAGAATAGCTCAGTCCCTCATGCTAGAAATTAATGATAAATCCCTCCTTCCTTAGACCTTTTTGATTATGACAAAAAGGGGGAGAATATTGAGACTTGCTGCATTTGAGGGAAAATGATTTAAAAGGGGGAGAAGAAGTAGAAACTGAATTTTTAAATTATTATTTTTTTGAATATGGACCAATCTTAGCAAAGTGAGCTAAAATGAATCAGACTTCCTTATGCTTATTATATCAATTATTTAGGGGGATTTTACATTAGTTCATTAGCATTATTTTTATAGTGCAAGTCATTAAGTTTTATCATCATAAAAAAGAGAGAGAATGTTGAGTCTAAGGATATAGTTTTGATGATTACAAAAACTTGTTAATGACTTGATTTAATCTAATAATAGTTTTGCTGAGATTTCTAGTTTCAAAGGAGCTTCAGAGGTAAGGGGAGCTTTGGAGGTAAAAAAGGAAGCTTTGGAGGTGAAAAAGGGAACTTCAGAGGAAGCTTCAAAGGTGAAGAAGGAAGTTCCCATGGTGAAGAAGTGAACATTGGAGGTGATACTGTTAAGCATTAGAGGGCTCAATGTTACTTCAAAGGCCATGAAGTTAATGCTTTGGAGGTTAAAGAAGCTTCAGAGGTGCATAGTGAGTTGTTCAAAGTATTGGGATGTCAAAGGTTTTGGAGGCACAGGGCGTTCTACTTCAGAGGGTCCAAAGTGACACACGCTCACTACTGATGAACCCTCGACCTTCGGAGGCTCCTTAGTGGCACAACGAAGCAGCGCTGTGTGGTGTTTGATGAGGCATTTTCAACAATTGGAAAATTGAGGAAGCTACAAATAGTTTGAATCTAGAACTTATAAATATAAGTTCCTATGAAAAAAATAGACTTTTCAGAAGATTAAACATGAATCAAATACAAGAACTCAAAGTTCCAAAGGTGCATTCACTCTAACAGGATCCAATGAACATAGAACTTCAAGTTATATCTTTACACTTCAGAGGAGATCAAAAGGCACTGTAAGCTTAATATTTTATCTTTATTATCTAAGATGAAACTTTATGTACATCCAGGCCTAGTTAGAGGCATTTACTTGTACATTTATACTTGTAATGGTTGAGTTGCTGATTAGCTTTTAAGAAATTACATCATATGAGTTGGTGAGCTTGTGAAAACCAATAGTTGTAGAGTTTTTGGTGAGATCATAAAACCAATGTAGAGTTCTTGGTTAGAGTGTAAAACCAAGGAGGTAGTGATTCCATGGTTTATAGTAGAACTCAAGGTTAGGAAACCTTAGAGAGTGGAGTAGGTGCTGAGAAAGGGCCCAAACCACTATAATCTTTTTGTCTTTATTGTCTTTATGCTTGTGTGTTCCACTGCATTTATTTTCTGCTCTTGCACAATCTTTTATCCCCATACCTTTAGGATTTTAGATTTATCATACAACCTACATAGCATAGGTAGGGTCAGGGGCCCAACAAGAATTACTTCTATTCGCCTCATTCTAGCTATCGTTGCATAGTAGTTGGATTTGGAATTATTCCAAATGAATGTAAAGATAATATTTCCCAATGGAGAGCTAGATGACGAATTATATGGATCAACCAATGGGTTTAGTTTAAAGGATAAGAACATAAAGTATGTTGATCGAAGCATTCCATTAATAGTCTGAATAATTGTCTAGGCAATGGTACATTTGATTTCAAGAAGTCATTATTTACATTGGCTTCACAAAGATTGAGGATGACCATTACATGTATGTTGAAGGAGTTGGGAATAAGTTTCTCATTCTCTATACATGAATGATATCATGTTAGTAGGAATGATGTACACCCTATAATTTTGATGTAAGGAAACTTTGCTTAAATAATTATTTTGTGTAAATTGTAAATAGGAGTTTATTGAAATTATGAAAGAAATTTTATGTATAACTTAATGTAAATGAAAGAGGTGACTAAGAACATGTGGATTAGAAATTGGTTGCATGAATTATGGCAAAAAGACTGCTAAAAAATGTTGCAAAAAGGGTTGCATGTGCATGGTTTAGCATACATTGCTGGAGCACCAAAGGTGGAGCAGCTATATATGCTCCATCACCCCCAAATCCCAGCCAAAAAAATCATGGTTTTTTCCCTCTCCCATTTTGCAAGCCAATTTCCACCCTTGATTCATCAAATTTTATGGGGGAAATTGTGTGTGAGAGTATTACTACCACCCCTAAGTAAAAATCCACCCATTTGAGAGGAAAAAGGAGAAGGAAAAAATCTAAAAAATTCACTAAAGAAGCCTCTTATTGCAGTTGGTGGAAAAGATTGAAGATCTGGGAGTGGAATCAATAAAAAAGCAAACTAGTAAGTGTTTTCCCTAAGTTAAATTGTAATTTCTGTTATAAAGGGGGTGTCATTTTGCAAGTCCATGGGTTTAGGGTTGAATTTGGATGAGATATCCTTGTATTTTCATGGGGAATTGAGTAGGAAGTTTGATCATGATGTTAGTGGTGGAGTCTAGCTATGAGAAACTCATGGCAGATGGTTGTCCATGAATTGGACAACCACTTCTTTACCTTTGTGCAATGTGTTTGTGAATAAATGGATTAGGAAGAGAATTCATAAGTTTTAGGGCATGATGAAGTAGAGGGAGGTTAGTTTATGTAAATCATGTGGAACCATGATTTTGTGATATTGGAAATGAATTCCAGTTACTACACTTTGCCGTAATTGAGAATTTAAAATGATGTATATAAGTGTTTGATGAAATGACACTATGAAAAATAAGATGTAATTAAGTGGTATTACCACAACCCTAATTGCCTATTAATTAGGCATTAGATAGGGTATTATAGATATGAAATGAGATAAGGTTATATTCTAAACAAGGTTAGATGAATTAGTATGAAATTGAATTAGGTCTCTTGTTTAAACTTGTGCGGATTTCATTTGGGGCACATGATGTGTGTAGGATCCTTTGGACCATAAATTGTAATCGAGCTATGGAATTGGAAAGCAAGGAATGTGAAATTGTTTCCATAGAGGTAAGTAGTTTCTTTCATTATGGTTGTGTATAGATGTGGATGTGGAATTGATGGGGATGGTGAATATCCCATAATATTGCGTATGAGCTCCGCATTTTATGTGATGTTTAAATTATTGAGTTTTGATTTGGAATGATGAATTCATGTGTTTACATGTATTTATTTTCGAAATTTAATTCAATTAATGTGTTCAACAGTTTATTTGATATATTATGCAAATTGATCGGGATAGAGTGTATCCAATGATTTTATAAGGGATAGAGTGTATCCCATAATTTTGCAAGGGATAGAGTATATCCCATGGTTTGGAATGATGTTTATGATATTGCATTATGATTTGAAATGATAAGATTATGCAATCTTATGTATTTAAATTGGAAATTGGATTTATCCATGCATGTTATGTTGGTGTATTTGACATTGTATTGCATCACATGGTATGGCAGGCATATCAAGAATCATGAATCATAATGGGCATGATGGAATCATATGATAGGTGAAGATGTTTTGGTGATTGGGTATTAAGGAGACAAAGGCATAAATGGAGCTAAGAAATTGGGATGGTTGAGGAAGATTGTAATGCCCCACACCCTCCACCCTATGCATTTTAACCACGCTAATCTGGGGCTAATGCGGAACGCTACTATTTTCCTTCTTCATAAGGGAAGTCTCACCACATTCTCATAATTTGTCTAATTTTAAGGGAAATTTCCTGTCTAAAATCCAACAAAGTCTGCTTATATTATGAACATTTATACCTGATATACATGTATAAAATCAATTAAAATATACATTTCTATAATTAAATGATAACAATAATATCTACATAATTACATACCCATAGCTCCGTCTAGGATCAGAACCGGATTATGATGGCAATGTTCAACCCTGGATGAATACAAATCCATCAACAATGTCATACTTAAATGATTTACTATGACATGCCATACAATTGAAATCTTTTTAAACTATAATTACACACATACATCATGACTTTTACTATTATACAATGTCACTATCAATTTCAACTACAAATTTCAATGGGATTCCAATCCTAATATTTTACCATACTATCCAATATCTTCTACTTTCGCTCACCAGTCCCTATCCTCAGCTGCAAGTCTTTACCTATCTTGTCAGTTAAGAATTTAACATAAGAAGGCATGAGTTGGCAACTCAATAAGTAGGTAAAAATATAAAATAATAATAAACCAACAATCACATGTTCTCATCTAGAACAAAAATACAAACTATCACAGCATCAATCTATAACCAGGAGGCTCAAATCTTCCTCCATTCATTACAATACTCTATGCTCTTCGTGTGTATATGATTATACCATAAGCATGCCCTCTAGGTACTTCACATCACCATACCTTTCAGCTACTTTGGTCTCATCATACAAAACTAGATGCCATGCAAATACCATACACATCATACTATGCCATACAGGCATAATCCCATAGCTGTGCTAATCGAGGACCATGACCAATCTCATTGAATGCTTCTCATTCCATTCATATATACATTCATAAATCATATACTATAACAATACTCATGGGATAAACTTTATCCCCACTCATTCATAAAATCATTACTTTAAGTACAATTCGGGAATACACATTATTCCCAATCAATTTTATCATTCATATTATCACAAAAGCCTACTCAACTCGGGATACTTATTATCTTTATCAACCAACATGCCTAAACTTATGCATATCAACATTCACAAGCTTTCATACTTATCATTTCATGTAAAATATCGAGATAGTCCTTATCCCTCTTCATTTAGGCATTGATACACAAGAATAAGCTTAAGTACATGGGATACTCTCTATCCCCTTAATCACATGTATATATCACAAATCAAACACAATCTATTCAATTTAAGGGATGTTCTCTATCCCTATCTTTCATGTGCTCACAAAATATGACAACATCACTCTTGAAAATAACATGGGATATCCATAATCCCCAAACAAAACACACAAGCCAATAAACATGGGATATTCACTATCCCCATTCATTCATTCGAATCAAATAGGGGATCGCCTACTTACCTTCATCCTTTCGCTCCAAACCATTTCTCTCCATCCCTATGCCTTTTCATCCTTTTCACATCATCCTATATAGGGCAGCAATGCCATTTACTTAATCATTTGTATTCAAGTACTCAATACATCATATTACTATCTCTTTTATAGCCAATCTTAGGCTATAATCATTAAAGTAGGTTTTTTCTAGAATTATTATAAGAACCTTACTATTTGACATATTTATCTGGTATCTTACATTATTAACAGATCATTCACAAAAATCCTTTTTAAACTCTAATTAGGGCATAACCCAAAATTTGATTCCATTAGTCTAAATCAATCCATGCATATTCTAAAATATGATAAGCATCCCATTAATCATTTACCCTATGATTAATTCATGAAAATTAGGAAATGCCTAAATTTCACTATTCATAGAAACCTTAGCTTAGTAAAATTCACAATTTCTCATGCCAAATCATAATAATATTGTACTAATTCATTTCCACCATGAATTATAAGCATATACCTTAATTTAATCCCAAAAATCCACCATTTTCCAAAACCCTAAAAATTAGAAATCTGAGATTCGATTGGAAAATCAAGCTTACCTCCACTTTCAAGCATAGTTATCCTTCCCAGATGAAGGACCAAGCTCCTAGCTCTACGTTGCTCCTTCTATTTTGTGGAAATTCGGCATTTCTTCTAGTTTCTTCCATTTTCTTCCATTTTCCATGGTTCAAATGGGTATAAATTGGGTTTAACTGAGATATCACTAGTTTATCTAGCTAGGCAATATGTTTCCTAGCTAAAATGGCTAGGAATCACGCTAAATAAGGCTAGTGCATGATTTTGGGGCATGGGAGAAGAAACAAAATGGATAAAATGAAAACAGAACGGGGCTTGGGGTTAAAAAGGTTAGATTTTCCAATGTTCTAATGCACCACCGCACTTATGTAGCAACATAGAAACCTTGTTCTGTGGCACAAACTTATTAGATAGGACAAAATATGCCTTGCTGACTCTATTGACTCTATGCCACATCACAGAATTTCTATCCTACCTAGCATTAGTAATTTAAGTATAAGTTTTACATAAAATGTCCAAAATACTTGATTTTTAAGGCATTAGAAAGTTACTTCAAAGGCTACAACTTTTATGTTAATCAATTTTTCCAAATAAGCTCCCATCAATGTTAAAAATTTAAACAAAGTGATCCAATTTGATAGTTTTGGTACTTTTTACTTATATAGAGCAGTTTTGATGCATTGACCATAACTTTCACATCCGATATCCAAATCAAATGATTTTTGATGCTTTAGAAAGATATTTTCAAAATACATAACCATTATATTGTCCATATTTTCAAATTATTACATTATCTATGTTAAAAAGTAATCTGAAACTCTTAACACACTTTTCCAAATTCAGCATTTTCTTAACACGCTCTTATGCACCTTTGGTTTTTCTCCATTACTCCATTGTTTTTCTTGTGCATTAAAATAAAAATCTTACCACATAATAATTATGTAAATTGCATATATTTACACCCCCATATGTTTAGAAATCAAATCAAAACTCCAATTACATTCACTTACAATTTGCATAATCACACTTATACTCAAATCCTTTCATTTCAAACCAAACCTCTCCATTAATCAACATATTATTAAGAAAATTAACACCTTAGGTGTTACAATGATCCAAATGGAGAAAATAAAAATGCAAAATAGGGGGCAACAGCTTGGGAGCCGAGGTGCCCAAACCTGGCACCGCGGCGCCACTCCACTTAAAATGCCCGTCTAGCAGGTAGAAGATTGGGTGCCATGGTACTGGTGCTACTACAGTGCACATGTGTGATGTTGTGATTTTTCCATGATTTTCTTAGGGGCCTTGTTGGGGCATTTGTTAGGAGCTTTAAACAGAAGAAAAGAGGGCATGATAAGTGGCATTTGGGAGGGGGCATGATATGAATATGACAGTGCCTAGATGGGACCAAGATGGTATGAATACAACAATGCCTGGATGACACCAACATGATGTGAGTATGACAGTTCCTAGATTGCACCAACATGATATGAGCATAACAGTTCCTGGATGGCACCAATATGACATGAATATGATAGTACTTAGATGACACCAACATGATATGAACATGATAGTGCCTAGGTGGCACGAATGTGATATGATTATGATAGTGCCTTGGTGGCATAAACATGTATGGATATAATATGATACCCGTGGAGTGTCAAAATGCCTGGATGATATAATTATGATATGATTTGACACCCATGGGGTGTAAATATGCTTTCGTTGGCATGAACCTTTGGTGGCATGAAAATGATGTGATGCCTGTGATCTCGATGTTGCAATGAGGGCAAGGTACCATAGAGGGTAGTAATAAAGCTATCCCAGACCTAGCAACATTCATAACCAGGGTTATAGAGATGTACCAATTACATTTAAAGAGGGGAAAGGGTGATGCTTCACGTCTGGTAAATTCATTTTGGTAATTTTATGAAAATGACACATGAGTATGAATAAGAATGCCTTTATAATAAGGCTAGGTTTGGTAATGAAATGATAATGAAGAGTGTATGTGGATTAGAATGTCTTAATGAAGAGGTTGGCTATGGCAATGATATGATGATAATGAATGCGCGTAGGTGAAAATGCCTTGATGCTAAAATAGTGTATGAGTCAAGATTATGAGAATAAATTGATAGTGAAACTGCATATGAATATGGTTTTTGGGAGGCATGTGTATCATGGTTATGTTGACATTGCATGTCATGAACTGTATGTTTATTGAATTTGATAGTGAATTACAAATGATTTATTTACTACTGTTTACCTGCTTGCTGAGTTCACCCAGACTCACCTACTTTCTTTATAGTTTTTAGTTGACAGGTCAGAAGACGATGCCAAACATGGGGTTGGAGCTCATGACTGGTAATAGGCTATGATCCTCATGCGAGCTTAATAGTTTTAAATGCTAAAAGGCCTTTTATGTTAACAATTGGTGTAATGTATATAATTGTGAATTCAATAGATTCAAACTTTATGTAGATAAGTCATCTATGAAATAATTACATTGGCATGTCATAATAATAGAATGTATGTGTACATAAGTGCCATCACAATGTGACTTGTGATTTTGGGTAAGGTTTGGGTATGAGTTATTATGTAGAATGATGTTTATGGATGTATGAGATTAAATAGAAATGATTGTATAGGTATGAAATTGAACATCTAGGGGAGACTTTGCAAGAGGTTCTCCTTTGACTTATAATTTGGTAGTGCCCTAAAAGCAGGATGTTACAAATGATTTGGAGTTGATTAACTCTGCCAAGGAGTAGTTATCTTCTACATTTGAGATGAAAGACTTAGGTCAGTCATATTATATGCTTGAGATAAAGATATCGAAGGATCTCTTTAACAAGCTTCTTAGTTTATCTCAAGAGACTTATATAAAAAGAATTTTATAGAAATTTTGCATGCGCTATTCAAATCTTATTGATACTCCAACATAGAAAGGCCTAGTTCTTAGCATTGAGCAATGCCCTAAAATAGAAAAAGAGAATATGCAAATGGCTAAGGTGCTATTTGCAAATGCTATCAGTAGTCTAATTTATGCTATGATATTTACTTGACCCAATATTTGCTTTGCAATTAGTATGATTATTTAATAACAAAGTAATCTTGGAATTGCTCATTGGGCTATGGTTAAGAGGATATTTTGATATCTTTATGGAACTGAAAATCTTACCTTCTGTTATCAAGGATTAAATCTTAGAATTTTTGGATATAGTAATTTAAATGGGTTTACTGATAGAGATTAAAGAAAAGCTACTTCAAGATATACATTTATACTTGGAGGTGTAGGCATTTCTTAGTGTAGTAAGAAATAAGGATGTGTTTCCTTATTCATGATGGAGTCAAAATTTATAGTATGTTCAGCTATAGCATAAGAGGCAATATGGTAACACAATTGCAATTGCCTATTTGAAAGATCCCAAATACCATGGAAGAGTGAAATATATTAACACTTGACTCCATTTTATTCGAGATAATATTATGAAAAAGCAAATTGTCCTGAAATATGTTTCCACTAAAGACATGGTTGTTGACCCTTTTCTTGGTCCCTTTGGCGTGGCACATCCCAACAGGGGAGGGCAGAATTGGGTTAATAAAAATTCTATTAGAATCCCTTATAGTGATTAAAATCTTCTTTGTAGTTCAATGAAGTAGATAATTCAAGTAATCAAGATCAAACAGTAGACAGGGATTTTTATAGTGGCTCGAGATACCTTCTCTACTCCACTCTTCCAAGTACTCTCCTTAGTGTCTTAGGTTCCACTATTTCAATAGTGAATATAACTTAATGCAACCATACTTTTCTTTATTCCAGCTCAAGAAGGCATATAAACCAATGCACTCTTCTTGATTCCAGCTCAAAGGGGGCATATATACCTAAGTGCTAATGCATTCTTCTTGATTCTAGCTCAAGGGGGCGTGAATTTAACTTAACAAGTTTATTGTGAGACATACTCCAACAATCAAGCTTTCTCTTCTTGAGTTTAGTCTCAAATACCAACTCAAGGCAATAAACAAATAAGAATAGGAAAGTTAAATGTTACACTTATAAAAAGTGCTTCTTGATGGCGTAAGGGAAGACATTGAAGAAGATTAAATCTTGCTTTAAATGCAGAGACAACTTCCCAAATTACAGGTGAGATCCTTTAATGAGAGGCTTTGAGGGCTTGAATCTTTTATTATTTTTGAAAATGAAGATTAATGCTCACTTTAATGCTTGCAACAACTATTGGTTTTAAGTCTATCTGTTTAGTTTTGATGATAAAAAAACTTGCTTAATGATTTAAATTCAAGCTAATGAAAGTTTATTAAGATTTCAAAGTGCAGAGATAGCTTTAAAAGAAATGTTCAAAGAAGATTCAGAGTTCACAAGCAGCTTCAGAAAGAACATTCAAACCTTCAGAAGGAACTTATAGAAGATACGGAGATTTCAACAGTTGTAAGATACATTTTAGAGGGTGATCCAAAAGAAGAAAGAATTCAGACTCCAGAAGATGTAAGAAGCTTCAGAACTTAAATGGCAAAGTTTCATTGGAGCTTTCAAAACTTTAGAAGTTGCATCTCAATTCTAAAAGATAGTTTAGAAAATGAAGAAGCTTCAGAAATTATGTTGAAGAGAAGCTTCAGAACTTTAGAAGATGCTTTAGAAGGTGAACACAAATTTTAGAGGTGAAGTTTAGAACATATTTAATCATCAGAAGATTTGAAGATTAAGACTACGAGCTTTAGAATATCCTTAGACAAAGAATCTCACACCTCGGAGGATTTTAGATACACTAGGACATCTCTTATGTCAAGAAAAACAAGTTGAGAACATGTTGAAACCATCAGAACATGTGAAAGTTAAGACTGGATATCTCAGAATAGAAGTTAAGAACATGTGAAGCCATCAGAAGATCTTCAGAACATGTTTAGAGGGAGTACTTCACACACTTCAAATGTCAGAAAGAATGATCAAGGTTCATTTGAAAGCAAGGGAGTCTCTTCAGAAGATCTTCAGAACATGTTCAGAGGTGCTTCAGATGATGAAAACAAAAGAAAATGTAGTTGTTTGGAATGTTAGCATTCAAAGGGACTTCAAAACATCTGAGACCAACTTCAGATGATCTAAAGAATCAAATGCTTGAATGAATTTCAAATAATGCCAAAGTTTAGAAGATCTAAAGAGAGCTTAAGAAGCTTTAAAGAAACACAACAATGGTAACTGACAAAGTGATGAGTGAATTTTAGTCACTTACATTTTGTATTTTTAGGCTTAATTTCATGCAATCTTTAAGTAGTTTAATGCCAATCTCACATATTTTTTTATGTGTTTAGGTTATTAGAAGAGTGAATACAAGGAGAGAAAGCAAGCAATTATGGAGCAATAAAGCAAGGATGGAAAGCATACCAAGCAGTGAAAGGACTAGAGCGGAAGCATCATCCGGCGGATGACTAGCTTGTTGGCTCCGCCGGCACCAAGTTGGTCAAACCGCAGGATTTTAATTTTTTTAATATTATTTTATATTATAGAATTTTGACATTTTGGGGATTAATTTTAGTATTTTTGGGGAGTCATTTAGCAAGGAGACTAGGATTATTCTTAGGAGGGATTTGGAGGATTCCTTGTGGAGCAAAAAGTGGAGATTCAAAGGAGCAGAGGAGATTCAAGAAGAAAACTTGCAGTACGATGTTCTTCATGAAGGGAGTATATTTTATTTTCTTCATGAACTAATTTTATCTTTCTAGGGTGAAGATGTAACCCTTTTGATGAACCTTGTTATTTGGATTATTGATTATTAAATGCAATTCTATGTTTTTATTCATAGGTTTTATTTCAATCTTTTGATTTGTGTGATTGCTTGATCACCAATTTCATAAATCTTATTGATTGTATATGTATGGTTAAGGCATACACCTAACGCACAACCATGAGCTTCCTTGAATGAGAACAATAGAAGGTTAAGGTGCACACCTAATGCATAACCATTCTACTTGGTTCCTAGTTCTTGATCATAATGGGTTTTCACCTCAATTATACTACACACCATAGGTAATTGGAATAAGTGAAAGTGTTTGATTTAAACCCGCACACCAAATGGTAATAATCATATCATAGAAAGAATGAACCCAAGCATGCATTGAATCTAATATCCAAATAGCACGAGAAGTCATTAAGTGGTGAAATCTGAACCCTAGACCTTTGTCACTTGAGATTTATCCTATATTATACTATAGCCCTAGATTTCTTATTATATTTAGTTTATTATTATTGTTATTTCAAACCAAAAATCCATTCTTTTAGAGTTAGCTTTAGGTCGTAACTTAATTTGATTAAATCAGTTTTCCGTTCTCTGTGGGATTGACCCTTGCTCACACACACTGTATTGGTATACAATTGTGCACTTGCGAGGTATTATAATTTGAATAATCAAGTTTTTGATGCTATTGCCTGGGAATGTTTCCAAATTGATTTAATTACATTTAGTTATAATTTTTCTTTTTGTTTTTATATATTATTGTATATAAAGTTTTTGACTTCTTCTTTCTTTGGTTTTTGCTGAGTTGTGAATGCAAGAAAGAAGAATTGGAGGGAGAACACTTTGAAGGACTTAAGTCAGAGCTTGCCAAGCAGATGGAGAGGATGTGGCCCTTGAGTTTTGCAGAATTCTCAAGACAGGCCAATGCAAAGAATTTCTACAATCAACCACTTCATGATGATCCATATTGTGGTTGGAGTAGTCATTCTAATTTTTCATGAAACATTGGTCATAATCAGATTCAAGCTAGGACTTATTTTCAACCAAAGAAGCCTACTCTAGAAGAGACATTACAAAGTTTTATCTAGGCAACCCAAACTTGGTCCCAGAATGATGAAATTGGATTCCAAAATACTAAATCAAGTTTAGATAACATAGAGGCAACCATGAAAGATGGAAATTCAGTTGGAGCAAATTGTAGAGGCAATGTAGAGTGATATATATAGAAAGCTATCAAGTCAACTTGAGCAAGTGAAAGCAATCATGACAATTGGAGGTAATAAGGTAATAGATGATAAAGTTGGTAATATGATTAATGATTCTAATATTTTTGCAGATGATGAAGAGGAGGTGAATGCTAAGGGAGTTGTGTTCCCAATTCTTAATCCTCCGCTCAACTACAAGCCACCACCAACTTATGATCCACCTATCCCATCTCTCGGGTGTTTGATACTAAACAAAGTTGTTCAAAAACCTTGCCATGGTAATCAGCAAATTTTAGTTTTATATGTTTTCCCACAAGATTAATCATGTGAGATGATTGAAAATCTTAATGAGGGCTCAGCAAGGGAGGAAATCAAAGAAAATTCTGAACTAGAGCAATTGCCTCATTCCTTAAGATATGCATCTGTAGGCAATAATTTATGCTTTCTAGTGATTATTTCTTCTTCTTTTAT
Organism: Pouteria campechiana; assembly: GCA_036873735.1. NCBI lineage: Eukaryota > Viridiplantae > Streptophyta > Magnoliopsida > Ericales > Sapotaceae > Pouteria > Pouteria campechiana. Next base: position 27,792 of record JAYJMB010050571.1, read on the forward strand.
AGGTATGGAGGAATACATTCTCAAGAAATTCAAAGATTATACTATGAAGTTTGATATTTTCAAGGAGATGGAGCTGTCCAACGAGAATAAGAATGGCCTCAAGATGAATGGAGTAGATGGAATGATGGAGGAGTTTTCAAGAGAGCTCATAAGCATAGTTGAAGAAGATGAATTAGAAGATGATGAATCAGTCAACTATGTTTATCAACTGGGAGCACCAAAATTCTACACACCACTACCAAGTTTCAAAGAACCGGTGTACAAAAAGGCCAAATTTCAATTCAATGATGGAAGTTCATAGTTGGGCTGAGACATTAAATACAATGCTTCTTGGGAGGCAACCCAAGCTTTTAAGCTTTTATTTTTCTTTCACTTGATTTTAGTTATTAGAAAAAGTTGATTTGTTGTTTTAGTAGAGAGGTTAGCATTAGAGTAGTTTGCTTAAATTATCTTGCAAATTTTTCTTAAGTGCAAGGAATAATTTTTCCTCTGTGTTTCATGACAGGTTAAAGACTTGATACAAGTGAATTAGAAGCAAAAATAGTTAGGATTTAAAGTAGGGATTACATGGTGCCAATGCTAGAGTTGTTAAGTAAGACAATGTGATTCAACAAAGGCTGGAAGAAGGAGAATGAGAATGAAATTTATGTAGTGTCAAGGCCAAACAGCATCACAAGGTGCAAGAGGAGAGCACAACAAGCAAAAAGTGGTAGCGAACGGCCCTGCTGGCACCAAGGTAAGTGTAAAAAAATAAAAATAAATAAATAAATAAATTTACAACGGCACTTACCTTCCTTCTCTCCATTCACAACACCACACTTTGTTCCTTTAAGCCATCTTTCTAAGTGAGGTTCTCCATCAAACTTGGAGCTTGAAGAATACATGGTGAAATCCATTCTTTCTACTTTAACATATTCTTCTAATTTTGTTCTTGCTATTTACAGTAGAAGGAGTTGAGTTTTTATGATGCAAAGGTGGTTCTTATGTTGCCTTCTGCTGATGAGTGATCCAAAAATTTATAGAAAAGTCCTTAGTTCTTATGTTTTATTTTCACATTGAGGACAATGTTTGGTTCAGGGGAGTAGTTGAGTTAGTTATTGTGAGATTTACATTATGACTATCAAGATTTTCTTCCAAGAGCAATTTGGTGCCAATGTGTGAAATTAATTAGGATATTTCTCTCTTATTAATTACTAGCATGCTGAGTTTTTTATTACCATTGCATATAATTTAGGAAGAAGGATAAGCATTTCTTATGATCTACTGATTCTTGTACAATTTTTTTTTTCCTTTTTCATGATTGTGGAAATTTTTCATGCACATGATGTCATAATCATGCAAAGTGTATGCAAATCAGCTGACAATGGTGTGAACTCATTGACTTATTTTGATTGCAACAAGCATGTTAGAACTTGTTTGAGTATTCCTCAAGGCAAAATCCTAGACAACATGTTTACTTGGAAGTGATTTAGGCATTCTTTGATCAGTTTGAGCCTTTCAAGCTAACCTAGT
>JAYJMB010050582.1:5445-29298 GCA_036873735.1 Pouteria campechiana
ATGATGGAAACTTTCATCCAGATGGTCTGTCTGGTCCTACCATAATTTATAAATGAATAAATCTAACTCATTCTCTGTATTCAGCACTACCTTTTATGTTAAGACTTTTCTTTTCTTTTTTTTAAATTCATACGTCATTTGCATAAAGATCTCTAAGAATACCATCGAAGAGGGTGGAGAATGACGGCAATGAATGCCCAGGATGGAAGCAAGAGGATAAAGAGGAATAGCTATCTGGAGGGAAAATGTCGGCATCACTTGCTGATAACTTTATATCTCCAGGCCATCCTTCCAAAATGTGACCAATTCCACTCTACTTTTGGGATCGGAGGCCCCAGCCGCTGATGCTGAGGCACGTCACATGGCTGGTCTGGCGACAACAGACACCACTTGTGCCATCCGCAGCCACAAACGTCAAACATGGCCGATTAAAGTCTCTGTGCAAACGTGCAGTCAGGTACCCCTGCCGCTGAAGGAAATGAGGCGGCACGTGCTGCAAGTGCGGTCTAAAGAGCGGCCCGAGTAGAAATCCAATAGCCTAGATTTCAGGCAATGATGCTGATGTTGAAAATTACAGAGAGTTACCCATCCCCTTCTCTGATATTTATGCGCTTCGATTCGTGCGAAATTTTCAGGAAAGTGGCCCAGCCGTTTTTATGCATCGCCTTGGTTTTTAACCATCGTCTCAGACAAATGGCACCGATGCTGTCCACGTGGCAGTGAGTGTTTTTGCGTAGCTTCCCGCGCTTATGACGCAAGCGCGTGCCCTGGAAAATCCAGCAGCACTGCATGGTAAGATACGTCCGCCCCACATGCACCGGACAACCCCACGGCCTTAGATGTACGACGATCAAAACCGCTTATTTAGTGGGGGAAAATCAACCGTTAAGAAAATGGGATATTTTTAAAAGTAATTTTTTTCTGATATTTATCATATAAGTGCCAAAATTCCATTATCCATTTGTTCCGAAGGTTATAAATTGAAGAACTATCAAATTTAAAAATAATGTTTTATGAAGTTATGAAAAATATAAAACCAGGTTAATGGTCGTGATCATGAAATATTATTGGAGAAATACGTGTTTAGTGGTTACTGATCTGTCGAGTACAGCTTCTGTGCGGCGCGATGCACAGTCCGATTTCTGCATGTGAATCCGATCGGGATTTAGAGGGCAGAATTCAGATGGGAATTGCTACGGGAATCGACAGTACCCGTCCCTGTCTCCTCTTGCGTCAACCGATCCACTTAGATCAGAGCGGGCAAACTGAAGGAAGAATTACTTACTCCAAAACTAGGGCTGGAATTTTTATCGTACGTATAGATTGAAATATTCAACATATTCATTGACTATGTATGACAGGGCAGGAGAATTTAACGGATTGGATCATTCTCTTGTGTTGCAGAATTAGCAGATACTGGCTTCATTAGATAGTCCAGCGGAGTACCGGATCGGGCTTCTCATTTTTAAGTTAAACCCTTTGCAGTCACTTTCATCTCGGCTCCCAATCCCAATCCCAATCCCCCTGCCCTTTTTGTAGGTCGGATTTCCGGTGAATGGTGTCAGATTACCGGCGAATATATGTGTCGCGGACGACAGGGGAATTTCTTGAGCTTTTTCACTGAGGTGTGCTATCATTTAAATCCTCGGAGAGGCCATTCTGTGAATTTGCAATCAGCAATGGAAGTCTTAGATTTTGTTTTCTGCAGCTGAAATCTGCTCGAAGGTCAGAAGAATCGAGAATTCGGAAGATGAAATGAGCTGCAGCGTACGGGATTAGGGTTTTGGAAAACGGTCTGCGAACGAATGGTGGGATACTGGTGAAACGAGTAAAAAGAGGGTGGAACGAAAGTAATGATGGAGATGTGGCGATTCTGCGCGTAGAGATTGGAGAGGAGAACGGAATTCGGTGAGTTGAAGGATTTGGGTGGAAGTTTCTTTGGGGAATCGGTGGAAATGAAGGCTCCAACGTCCAATGGGTTTTCGGCTGATTCAGGTGAAGGTATGCTTCTTTCTCGACGAAACATTGGTAGTTTTTGAGGATTGCACGTAGTTTTTTGGGTTTTGAGTGGCATTTTATCGTAGTAGTCGAGGATTTTACTACCTTTATGGGTTTCGGATTGGCATTTAATTTTTTAAGAAATTCGAATGTTTTCGAGCTTCATTTGCTTAGATTATTGGTGGTAAGGCTTCGACTTTTTTTTAAAAATCCTTTTGGAACCCATCCTCTCACAGTTACGAATTTTATTTCAATTGCAAAGATTTTAAGGTTTTCAGCATTGGGCTTGGATTCTTATCCACTCTCTCCGCCTATCAATCTCTACAAATTAAATGTTTGTCCAGTGCTTGATTTATGGGTGAAAGATTTTCAAGGAACTATATTTTCCTTTCAATTCTGTTGTTCTCTTTTCTCTTTTGATCCTTTTTCTTAATTTGCACAAATTTGAATCTTTCAGTCGGCTTGTGTTCCAAATTGAATTTAATGGGTTCTTAATTTTGCGAATTCTAACCTGTAAAAGATGTAGGAATTAGACCTTCAATAACTTTGTAGATTGGGTGTTAGGTGGGTTCTAGTGCTTGATTTATGGGTAAAATTTTCAAGAAACTATATTTTGCTTTCTCAATTCTGTTGTCTTTTTTCTCTTTTGAATTTTTTTCTGCTTAATTCGCACAAATCTGAATGTTTTGGTTGGCTTGTATTCCAAATTGAATTTGATGGGTTCTTAATTAATTTTTGGGAATTCAAACCGGTAAAAGATGTAGGAATTAAATCATTTAATAATGTTCGGCTTCCAGTATGGTGAGAGATTGGTTTAGCCTTGTCTTGTTGGATTGCAATCTATTCTTTTGCAAGTAACAGCTTGCCTCTAAGATAGAAATTTTTGTTGTTGTAATTTATTTCTAGAAAGTTCACTGCCATTTGATTCTAAAGGAGTTATGTTTCACAATAATATGAACAAGGGGGTGTTTGTAACTTTGTATAGGATGAAATGGTTCCATAATCCATAATAAAGGAGGTGATATCAGCTGCAAAGTAAATACGGATAAAATAGGCTGGCCTTTTAATAATATAGATATGGTTTGTGACGAGAAATATAGAGCAGCAACGTTCTTAGGGGTAGAAAAAATTGGTAAGTGTCAAATAAAAGGGGGGCTCATGTCCCTCAAACAATGAAAAAAAATGAAATATCTAGTTCCGGGTAAATTTTTGATAAAATCGCTACTATTCCTAGGAATTCAGTCATTGCGGTTCCTTCTAGATCCTTTCCAGTTGAAATAACTGAGCATACTCAAGTAAGATTATCCATGTGTGGATAAAAACTTCTCAACTATTCTTGAAGAAGCTTTTGTAGTTGACTTCATGGTAACCCGTTAAATGGTTAATGGTAGCATCTATAACGTTCTTTTCTTTCTTTATTTCATTCTTTTCTATGATCCGACTGAGTTTTCATTCATGGTTAAACTTGATTGTGAACATTTCAGTTCAACTAAGAGGGAGTAATCATGTCATAAGGATGTATGCTAGCATATAAAATTGTCCTTAAATGGGGATTACACTGTTCTTGTATGCACTTGAAAGTAATATATCTGCATTGTGGTTCCTGGTAATAATATTTTGTTGGGCTGATCCATGCTACTGAACTGAAAGAGCCCATTCAAACAGCAAATTGTTTCTAGAGCAACACAGGATTTGAAGTGTCATTGCGTAATAATACGTTTCAGGCTTTCTTGCAGAAGACTTATTAAATTAGTGCTAAACCACGTCAGAAGCCTGAATTTCTTAAAATTCTATAGAAAACTATTGATGTCTTTGAATCAATTATGAAAATGCCAGTGTTTTATAGCTCTCAGGTATGGAAGTTCTGTCTGTCAATAATCATACCTTTTTTTCGTGTTTTGATTTGTACTTGATGAAGTTTTCACTTGTGTGTGCATGGAAAAAGGACACAAGAAAAGCATCAATTCAGAGTTATGGCATGCTTGTGCGGGTCCACTGGTGTGGTTGCCTCCAGTGGGCAGTATTGTGGTTTACTTTCCACAAGGTCACAGTGAACAGGTCTATGCTTTGCCATTATATCAGTGAGATATTTGATCTCATGTATCTCATTTTTCTAAGCATTTCTTGTTGGATGTTGATGTCAGGTCGCAGCATCGATGCACAAGGATACCGACAGCATCCCAAACTATCCTTCACTTCCTTCCAAGTTGATTTGTGTGCTTCATAGTGTCACGCTGCATGTATGACAGTTTGTAGGCAATTGTTTTTTCGCATGACTTATTATTATTTTTTTCTTTTTATGTATTCTGTTTTAGTTCATTTTATTGCTATCCTTATTTCTTTTTGGGTTCGTTTTACTGACTCTACTTCTTTTGTCATCAGGCTGACTCTGAAACAGATGAGGTTTATGCACAGATGACTCTTCAGCCAGTAAATAAAGTAAGTGGAAAAGTGCGTGTGTGTGTGCGTGTGTATATTTATGTCTTTATCTTCTAACATATATGATCTATATATGCATGTAGATATATGTATATGTATGCATACATGTATGTATGTGTATGGATGCATATAACATTTTTCTTTGAAACTGCATTTGGACGTCGATTATGATTTGAATTGCAATAATTAAATTCATCCGATGACCAAAAAGTGATTAGGTCCTCTCTGTACCTCTTCACTAATGTGAGTTTGCTCCCCAAACTGTTATTGCTATTGTTTCCAGTCCAACTCAAAATATGGAACAGGGTTCAAGTTTTGTTTGGTGATGCCGAAATTAGTAAACTGGTACTGCTCATGCTAGGGTCATAGTGAATTAGATGATTCACAATTTGCAAAGTGTACAAATGAATCCTGACATCAATGTGTGATGCTTATTTGCTTATATGCATAAGTCATGGTTCTTGTCCTTTTTCCTCATTGAATTGCATCCTTAATAGTATGATAAGGATGCATTGCTGGCATCGGATTTGGGCCTAAAACAAAGCAAACAACCTTCCGAATTCTTCTGTAAGACGCTCACTGCTAGTGACACAAGTACCCATGGTGGATTCTCCGTACCCCGTCGCGCAGCTGAGAAGATCTTTCCACCACTGGTATGTGCAAATTACAAGAAATAATTTCTTGTTGCTATATAAGTTTAGACATCAGGAGATGCTAGAAATAATCTACATGCTTTAGCGCTTACAAGGAATGGTGTTTCTTAGGATTTTTCAATGCAACCTCCAGCTCAAGAGATAGTGGCAAGAGACTTGCATGATGTTTCATGGACATTCAGACATATCTATCGTGGTAATGCCATGTGCTCCTTTCATGCACTTTTTCTTCCTTTTTTCATCTTATTTCTTTTAAAGATCTGTCATGTTTGGGTCCTTGACTTATATCCTAGTTTTCTGGATGTTACAAAGCATTTTGGAGTACTTCAACTTTGAAAACTCGACTGGTTTTTGCCCCCTGTCCAACATCAATTTCTGCAATCATTGTTAATTTCTTTTTTCATGAAAGGGTAGGTGATCAACATTGATGATAGTTTTATGTTGGTTTGGAGTGTTCGATTTTGGTTGTCCTTGATGTTATTTTATACCAAAGCTTGACTGTGTACTCAATAATAAGTAAGAAAAGTAGTCTTGTTGTTGCAGTTTGATTCATCTACCTTCAAATAGGTGGAGGAATGGTGACACTTTCATGGTTTTCATCAGTGACAGCCTTATTCCCCATGCTTGTAGCATTTTTCTGGCCTTTGGAGAAGGTTGTTTGTTTGTTTTACACCTATAAAGATGCACAGGAGATTTCAACATTGTTTATAATATTTACTTAACTGATCAGCTTTTTAAATATTATACTTGAAAGGCACTGTATCACGAGAGAAACAGTTGGCATCCACTGAATCAGTGTGAACATGCCTCCTGAAAGTCATGATTTTATTTTTTCCCTTTCCATGAACTACCCTTATTTCACCTGGTGTGCATCATGCTCTGGAATTTCCACACGAGAGTTATGCTAAGAAGGCTTTCCCCTTTGTTCTACTTGGTGATTGAGATGCTTCATCATGAAGGTCCAGCAACAATTGGAACACATGCAAGAAAACTCAATAGCTAGATAACCTCATGATTATGTCCAAAAGTAATGGGCAACAATGTACAGGTTTCAACCAATGATGGGATGGATGATTAATATCTCTATACAACACAGTCTTTAGCTTGTTCTCCATGCATGGGGAGTTACAAGATGAATGGTCTCAACTATAATATTATAGAGAAAACAGGGCAACCATCTGCAGTCATCCTTTTTTTATTTTTGTCATTTAAAATTTTGAACACATCCCTTTTTCTAAGACATGTTATTCAAACAAACTTTACAGGTCAACCAAAAAGGCATCTTCTCACAACTGGTTGGAGTGTGTTTGTTAGCACAAAAAGACTCCTTGCTGGTGATTCTGTTCTCTTCATACGGTAGGCAACATGGGTTATATGAGTACCCTTCTTTTCCACTAATTATTCAGGTTTTGAGTAAGATTGTTATGTCTGTATGCTTCTGTTTGCAGTGATGAGAAATCACAGCTTCTCTTGGGAATAAGGCGTGCTAACAGACAACAACCAGCCCTTTCATCTTCAGTCCTATCCAGTGATAGTATGCACATTGGCATTCTTGCAGCAGCAGCACATGCTGCAGCAAATAGCAGTCCTTTTACCATATTTTACAACCCAAGGTATTACTCATAGAGCATTTTATAGTTCTTAATCGTGTTTATTGTCCAGGCTAACTCCATATATTGTGGACCAGTATCAATCAGAACCTCGGCTAGTGGGTATTCATAGGATCTTTGGGTACTTGGTTTGCATTTGTAGGGCACAAAGTTGACCATGCAGACCATTGATGTAGCATACCTGTAGGGTAAGGACTATGTCACAAAATTCTCTGGATAGGTGATCTTAATTTGTCTGTTTTTGTTGATTGCCTGACAAGCAGCTTTCATGCAAACAACGGCCTTTTAACAATCCTCCTTTTTCTCCATTATCACCTATATTTTCAATTATTATTTACATCTTTCCATATAAAAAGCCTACCTATTTGTCTTTATTTTCTTTATTTTTAATTATTACCCTCTATCACATCACATCACTCCCTTTTTTTCACTCACTCTTCCACATTCATTTTTTTCCCTGCATCTTTTCTCCATTCCCAAACACACCATAAATTAATGTCCAAATCAAAGATGGATACATTCAGGATCTTCTTGCTCTGCAAAAGTGCTCTGCAAAAGGCCATTACATGCTGCATTGGCCATTACAGCTAATATTGTAGTACCAGCTGTAAGCTCCTACAGATCCCGAATGTATATGCTTATATTGGCCACTACAGCATTGGTACGCCACATAAATCTTGGCTGGTGGCTTGAAACCACTGCATTTCCTACTTCCTAGCAGATGGGCACCACTAATACGGCTGCCACATGCTTTGGGTATAAATCCTCTACCGCGGCACTAAGGATTATTTGCTGCAAGGATCGTGAATCCCTTATGGTTTTTAACCCAATCTATTGTGGTTTGTGAGAGTTGCTGGCATAGAAGAATAGAACTTGATCAATTCATGCAGACATCATGACACATCACCTGATTATGAAAATCCATGATTACATGTGGAGCTCCCATCAGCTTTGGCTGCTTCTGGGGGAGGGCAGTACTTGTGGAGCTCCCATAAACATCCCTTCCAGCAATTGGTCATGGACTACTAAATGATGGAAATTTTTGGGGTTTGTTCTTTAGAGGATGATCCAAGTAATTTATATGGATCAAAGCTGCCTTGCATCCTATCAGAGAAGCAGTGTCTTTCATCTTGTCTCTAGTCCTTACCATTCTGTCCCCTCATACTTGCGTTTGATATGGGGATTGGGATGTATAATTTTAGGATTGATTTATAAGTTCTATTTGATCTTGGAAGCTATATTGATGCCATCATGTGCAGATGGCATTCCTAAATCTTCTTTCTGGCCTGCAAGTTGAATATTAATAAAAGGAGATGTACTGATGGACCTCATTGAAGTGGAAAAGGAGAGAGACTGGATGACATGTATATTCCGCCCTGGGAGATTTTTGAAATGGGCTCTGCATCACTCTGTACTCTTTTCTGTGAACCAAAAGCCAAACAATACAATGAATATCTTTAGCTGAGGATCACATAATTGCAGTGAGCTGTCAAATTGACAAAGTGTTACTCTACTTCTGCAGAGCAAGCCCTTCAGAATTTGTCATTCCTTTAGCTAAGTACCACAAAGCAATGTACACCCAAGTTTCTCTTGGTATGCGGTTTAGGATGATGTTTGAAACTGAGGAATCTGGAGTTCGCAGATACATGGGCACCATCACAGGCATCAGTGATCTTGATCCAGTACGATGGAAAAGCTCGGAGTGGCGCAGGCTTCAGGTGTGCATTTAATCTTTTTGTAAGCTAGCATGTATGGTACAATGGAAGGATTGTCACTCAGTTATGCATGTGACTTTGATAGCAGGATACTTGTATCCATGGGGTGGATCTTAAATGCGCTTTGGTTGGTTTTTTGCTGTATTGAGTGCATGACACCTGGAACTGTGCACAGTATCCCCAGGTTTCCAGTTTATACACAGCTGGAGCCTTTCAAATTTTTGGTAATGCAATCACAGTTATGGGGGCCCCATGATGGATAATATGCTTTATTTTACTCGTTTGAAAGATATTTTCTATACAGTTTCTGTTTCCTTTGTCTTTCATCTGTTGATTGCCAACTTCTGTATTTCTTTTTGAAGTTGTCTGCCAATGACAATATTATGTTTTTTGATCAAGATTATGTCTCGATCATCCCATCTAAACTCAGTTAATAGTGCTTCCTCTCTTGTGTTAACTTATAGCCAAATATTTTTACCACAATAACCTTGGATCTTGGATCATATAATTCCTTCATCATGCATTTCCTATATGTTGTAATATGAATTGGATTTGGCAACCTGCATCTTTGCCAATCAATTTTTTAAGTGGCAACTTTTACGGTATTGACAGGTTGGATGGGATGAATCTACAGCTGGTGAACGGCAGAACCGTGTTTCCATATGGGAGATTGAGCCCGTGACAACTCCTTTCTATATATGCCCTCCCCCATTTTTCAGACCCAAGTTCCCTAGGCAACCTGGAGTGTCAGGTGTGGTATGCTTATCCTTGATATATTTCGCTAAGTGTGTGTTTGGTAACAGAGAAAATGTGCAGAAATCTTTTTTTCTTCCTTTTTCTCCCCCCTTTTAATTGATGCAATATTAACTATCTCAGCAATCCTATGTGTTCCTCATTATTAATTATATTTTCTATCATCGTCTCCTATGTTCTTTTTTAGTCAAAAATCCTATTTATTTTATTTTTATTCACTTTATTTCTATTCATTACCTACTATCCTATCTCATAATTTCCCCCCTTTTCCGTCCCCTTTCCTTATTTTAACTTTTTCACCTCTTTTCCCAATTCCCAAATGGACTCTTCAAGTCATGACTTAGCATTTAAAATGCTTTTAAATTATTCAACATGTTGGGTGGTTTCATTTTGAATTGGCAGCCATTTAGAAGTCATCAACGATGAAGCTCAAATCCTCCTCGCCCCTGCCCCCCAAGTCTCTCTCTCTCTGCTTGATTTACTCTTACCCATAAGAGTGCTATTTATCTCACTTTACTGTTGCATGCCACCATCAAAATGCATTTCTACTTTTTTGGGAGCCTTAGATTGTTCATCCCATATAATTTCTTACCAAGGTTCCATAGGAGTGGTCTTGTAGATGATGAGTCTGAGGTGGAGAATGCTTTCAAGAGGGCAATAATGCCTTGGCTTTCTGATGACATGGGCATCAAAGATGTTCAAAATCCAATTTTCCCAGGCTTGAGTCTGGTGCAATGGATGAGCATGCAGCAGAACCCTCAGCTAATTGGCTCTGCTGCCCAGTCAGGATACTTCCCTCCCTTGGCTGCCTCGGCATTAAATAATAATCTTAGTGCAGATGACCCATCAAAGATTCTGAATTTTCAAGCACATGCCTTGCCTCCATCGAATTCAGACCACAATCTTCCCAAACCAACTCAGCAGATGCAGTCATCCAATCAGTTTCAGCATCCACTTCCTACATGGCCCCAGAAGCAGCAGCAGCAGCAACACCACCAACAGCCACAGCAACAGCGACAACAACCACAACAGCAGCTGCAGCAACCACTAGGACAACAGCAACAACAGCAATTGGGACCTGTGCTCCTTAGTCCAGCCGTTGTAGATCAACCACAGCAGAAGCAACAGCCATCATTCCTTAACCAGCCCTTTCCTCAATCCCAAATCCCAGGCCAAATACCACAGCAGCCTCCATCTCCATTGCATCCTCAACTTCAACAACAGCAACTTCTTACAAACAATGCTCAACTACAAAGCCTCCCACGTCCACAAAGTTCTGTGCAACAGAACTTGCAGTTTCCGCAGCAAGCATTACAGCAACAGGTGCAGCAGCAACAAAAACAGCAATTAGCACAACAGTTGCAACAATTGCCACAGCAACCGCAGCAATTGCCACAGCAATTGCAACAATTAACGCAGCAGCAGCAACAACCACTGTCCCAGCAGCAGATTCAGCTCCAGCTGCTGCAAAAATTGCAGCAGCAGCAGCTGCTGCTTTCCCAGCTTAGCCCACGTGCGCAGTCTCAGCTGCCACAACAGCAGCAACAGTTGCAGCAGCAGCAGCCACAGCTCAATGGGGCTTGGATGAACCAACCACACCCATCTTCTTCAAATCGTTTACTGAACCAGGCCAAGCCCTCATCTGCAAGGGCACAATCTGGTGCCACCAATGGAGATGCCCCTTCTTGTTCGACCTCACCTTCCACCAATAATTGTCTTGTTTCTTCTTCAAGCTTGATGAGCAAAACTCATCAAGAGACAACAATCCAACATGCAAACAATTCAGTCCAAAAGATTCATAACAAGGCTGAAGTTGGGATCAAGAATGAAATCGCCACGGGAAAGGAGCCAGACCAACTAGCATATCGCAGCTCTCTTACTGACCACTTGGATGCCTCCTCCTCAGTGACCTCCTTTTTGGATGGCGGGGATCAACAAAGCCTATCCCTGCCTACTTTTTGCTTGGATGGTGATGTTCAAGCAGACCCACGGAACAATCTTCTCTTTGGAGTTAACATCGATGGTTTGACACCAGATGCTTTGTTGTCAAGGGGCTTTGGTTCTAGCAAGGATCTTCAGAACTTAATTCCTGGTTACAGTAACCAGAGAGACATTGAGACAGAGTTGTCTACAGCAGGTATCAGTTCTCAATCATTTGGTGTGCCAGACATGTCATTTAAGCCTGGCTGTTCAAGCGATCCTGTTGTCAATGAAGGCGCAGTTCTAAATAGAGGGGTGTGGGCCAATCAGCCCCAGCGCATGCGGACTTATACGAAGGTTTGCCACTACATTCACCTTCTTTTCAGTTTTAGATTTATTTTTATTTTTATTTTATTTTTAACTATGGTAGCGCATGGGGAGTCTACCTTGTACTTCTGCCTCAATGTTTTTTGCTCCAATTTGCACTCGAAACCATGAATCATAAATTTTCAAGAACACCATGGTAGGGAAAAAACACATGGTAGGCAGTAAATCCTTTTGAAAAAAAAAATAAATTCCCCAGATTGTCAGCTTCATTTCTGTATACAGTTCTGGTTCATTTAATCGCCAATGCTACCATACATCAACCCAGTGTGTTCCCATTGCTAATGGAACATACATAGAAGATCACAGTGGTGGGTGATCTTGGCCTCAGATATTGGTCTATGAAACTTAAAATGACAAATTTCATCATGACAACCATCTGATTGTGACCATTGCCAGGCAGCATTATCGCATTTAAATGTGTTTTTGAGAAAACAAGCCCTCAAAATAGATTGGGTGTGTAATTTCTGAGCTCTAGGACAAGGACATTGATTGCCTTGCTGAGATTTACCTCATCCAGCTTTGGTTCAGATGCACAGACTGTCTGAAATGTTGACTTAAATGAAGCAGGCAATTTTAGTCTCTTGATTTGCTTCTAACATCATTGAATCCATTTTTGCCTTGTGGAAAAGGTTCAAAAGCGTGGTTCTGTTGGACGGTCCATTGATGTAACTCGTTATAGTGGGTATGATGAGCTCAGGCGTGATCTTGCACGTATGTTTGGGTTGGAAGGGCAGTTAGAAGATCTGCACCGGACAGATTGGAAACTAGTCTATGTAGATCATGAAAATGACATTCTTCTTGTCGGGGATGATCCATGGGAGTAAGTGATGAATCCTTTCTTATTTGCAGTAGTTATTTCTGGTTTGTTGGTATGATATGGGATAGTTAAAAGTGACCTTTCTCAACTCAATGCTGGAGCTGGCTTTATTGCTGACCTGGATGGGTTGGAAAGGATTATTACAACCCGCATTTACATTAAGTCCATACCAATTGGAAGCAGAATTGATGATAGATTGATGATAGAAGATGGAGGTAATCACCTATATAATCACCCCCATATAAATCACTCTTGACGTGTATTACCTTGTAGGTTTTGTGAATGGACTGAAACAACAAGGCATTTAAAGATTGGTTTCTCAGTTATTTTCTGATATGTTTTTTTGTGCATTTTGTTGACAACAGGGAATTTGTTAGCTGTGTCCAGAGCATTAAGATTCTTTCTTCTGCCGAAGTTCAACAGATGAGCTTAGATGGTGATTTGGTGAACATTCCTATGCAGAACCCAGCCTGTAGTGGATCTGACAGTGGAAATGCATGGAGAGGCCACTATGATGACACTTCAGCTGCCTAATTTGACCGATGATGGCTGGCTGGAGTATTTTTGGCAACCAGTTGTTTGTCCCGTGAAATATAAGTTTAATGGATTTTGATTTGCATAGGATGGCCGAGGGGGGTCTTGAGAGAGGTGTGATTCCTTCATCAGGCTTACCATCCTTGTGTAGCCTCCCATTGGCCGGTGGTCAGAAAATGGAAGATTCGGGGCGGCATGGACCTTAGAATCTGAGTCATTAGTTCACTGGTCTGTGAATATTTTGTTTGGAAAGATACAACTGGCAAGTGGCGACCCCCAGTCTACAGGAATAGGCCAGAGATCGAAGGGTATGGAGTATGGACCACTGGAGTGGTGATTTTCTCAGTTGCCTCTGCACCCTGCCATGGTATTCACCAGATTGACGTCCTGTATCACAAAATGTCTGATGAAAGATCTAGACCATATATAAACCGTGGTTCCCGAAAAATTGGGAATTCTCATGTTGTTCAGTTGTACTAAGCAAAAGCTAGTGTACTAACAAACGTAATCTATTCTCTGTAAGATGTTACAAAAGGAAATTTTCTTGCGCTCTGCATGCCCCAGAGATACTAATACCTCCCCTAACACCCCATCTCTTGGTAACAAGCCACAGTTTTCTGTAGCAAGCCGCATGCATATGGAATGCATGGTGAAAGGCTAGGTATGCTCTTAGAAGCTCAGATCCACCCGTTAGTTGCAGGCCAGGTATGCTCTTAGAAACTCAGATGCGCCCATTAATTGCAGAATTAGTCTCCCATCTTTTGATGGTGTCGCCAAGACTGGAGCGGCAGGTAAGGCCGACTCACCAAACACTCTCTATCCACTCGTCTGTCAGGCTGTATTTTTGTGTTAGTTGCTCAGAGACCAGTGCAAGGTCTTTAGGTCTTGCTTGGCCAGTGGGAAAAGGGGGAGAGATTTTTCCCAATATTTTATTTAACAAGACGTTTACTTAATTCTGATCAGTCTAATCGTTTTTACATGGAAGTTTTTCCATATATATACATATATATATATATATATATATTAGTCTTTATTCTCTTCTTTGCTGGCATTTTTTTATGGTTAAAATTCACCATCATAAATGAAGTCAAGCTTTCTAGGAATTGTGTCGACCTGGTGGGTGAAAATGGATTGGGGAGTCTGCTCTTTCTTTCCTTCTGGGGCTACTGTGTCCGATGCGCATGCGGTTTCTCTGATCTTATTAATTGCATGTTATCAATTAATATAAAAATAAAACCGAATCGCCGCATCGACGTATATGTCATGATTACCCGGTAACTTAAAAAGGCATTTGTCAAAGCTGACTTTTTTTGAATTAATAAGGGAACGCCTTGAGCTTTGGGCCTGGAAAAACGAAAGAGTTATTGAGGGGCTAAAGGCTGTTTTGACCTAGCCATTTTGATGCCTAAGTCGGCAACAGATTAAAAGATAATGGAAATGGATAAAGAAGAGTGCGATGCACAAGTCACTAAGAGGTCCAGACGATAAACCTCTAAAAGTGATGCATATCTCTCCATCTTTTGCCCGCCTTGTCAGACACGAGGAGCTTACCTTTGTTAATAGTTCGTGGGGCCATTAATTGTTTACATTTTACCCTTGCTGCGGGCATCATGCACCTGTAGGATAACACGGTTGATTGTGTTTCTCTGTCCCATTAACAATCCTGTGCACACGCCGCTCCATCCGTATTTCATGTCGCACCTCTCCCACAAAATTAGCGCTTTGGTTAAGTAGTAGCACGCTCCTTTCATGGACTTCAATTCACGGCCATACAGTTTTGGTATTCTGCTTGGGGCATTGTCATTCTCAATTTTTCATCTTACTAATTCGTTTTAGTTCCTTGTGTTCAGGATAATAGTAGGCTCACTGAAATTTTTACGCTTTGACCATACCAAAGAAACACGTAAAATTTACAAATGAGAAATTAACGCCACTTTAGCAAAAACAATTCAAATCATAAACTACTCGCCAAACAGGTTCTGATAGCCGAGAAAATAAAAAAGCCCATATGAGGAGAGATTGGCATCACTACAGAATTATATATGGCAAAATTTAGAAAATACGGAAAAGGAAGGAACGCTATTGGATGGATCAAATAACAAAGGCATTTATGAGAAAGAGATGGCTTTATTCCGGTGAAATGAAAAATCTAATTCATGAAAGCCAAAACATGGTTTTCAACGACCCCACATCAAGGTCCCGAGGAAATGAGGGTCTTGCCTGCAAACAAAGCCTATTATCGCTAACATCCAAACACAAAATCGTGCAATCATCCGCGCAAAATGATTTTTGATGTACCTAATCAAAAGCCTTTCACAGTTGTTACGACAGTTCCTCAGCCTCATTTTACAGGCGACCGAATACATTCTGAAGTCCTCCCAGGGAACTACAATACAAAGGAAACAAACTATGAACTCTGCCATCCAGTGCAACCATACTACGAAAGGACAGCCATCACATCGGGCGCCCTCAACACAATGAAGTCGGAGCCATCAGCACTCTTGAAATCATTCCCGGCATACCTGGAGTACATGACAGTACTATCCGGAGCAATGGAAGGAGGGTTCCTCTTGCCCTCCTCGTCCAGGGGTCCAGGACCCACAGCAACCACCTGTTTTCAAAGCATGATAGATCACGACAAGGTAGGAGACCCAGGATTTTCTTTGCATTCGAAAGTGCACCTCATTCAAAAGCGAACACACGATTCTAAAAAAGTGCTGTGTAAGGTTGACATTTACTACGTGCAGAAGCATACTCAAATGCTTGTGGTCTTGCATTTGAGATCCACAGGCAATGAACTGTTAGAAACTTTGGTAATTTTTTCATCAAAGGTGATGGAGGGCTTTGGATTCATCCTCTAAGCGATTATTAATAAGAAAGCAATCACTGCTGCTTTCTCGATGTTCTTCTAGAAAAGTTAGACTGGCAGCAAAGTATCCAAGCACAGTCCATGGCTGGACTCGATACAGACCAATAGTCTAGAAGCCTCTTCCCCATGCATGCAACTCCTAACTGTAAATGAGACACCTCCAAAGCCACATGGAATGGAAATGTGCAAGCAGCATAAGCCATTTGGGGTTAGGTGCATTGACTGATGATTAGATTAGTCTAACTTTCATGGTACGCCACAAAAATTTGAAGTGCAATATGCCCCCATGGGAGTAGTTGCACATTTTTGCATTCTAAAACAACTGATGGTTAAAGCACTGCAGATATGGATGAAACAACTAGTTAGTTTGATCAGATAAATTTTTCTACCGTGCCAATCGATGGTTTCTCCTTTGCTGCTGCTGTCAACAACAAACCACCAGCAGTTTTGTCCTCAGCCTCAGCCACCTAAAATTAAGAAAGTGAAAACCATCATTACCATAAAGCAAAGAAGGAAACATTTAAGAATAGCATTCTTTTTCTCCAACAAAAGATGGTTTTGTGGATACGCTTGGAATATATACCTTAATTAAAACACGATCATTCAAGGGCTTGAGATCCTTGATATCATCAGTCTCAAGAATGCCAACAATGTCATCCTCCTTCATTATGAGATGTTTAGCACCATTGAATTCCAATTCTGTGCCAGCATACTTGGAATACACAATCTGAGTACCAGTCTACCAGGACCAAAAAAAAAAAAAAGCCAAACAAGCTCACATAAGGAAGATGCTATAGCAGATGAAAAGGGTTATTTTTATTACTCCATGCATCTACTTTTTAAGTGGATGAGGCATCTGTGCCATACAGTTATTTTTATTACTTCATGCATCTACTTTTTCAAGTGGATGAGGCATCTGTGCCATACAGCTATCTTCCATTCAGGCCAGTCCTTAACTACAATGTTAACTGCTGATCCTGTTCAGCTGGCCAATATTTCCATATACAACGAAAGCAGATCTGATCCTCGTTTTGGACACAATGGAGATAAATTCCCTGATAAATAGCTTGCAAAAAGAGATTTCACTCAAAATGCCGAGAATCAAAATCCATCATGATATATATATATATATACATGCATTCACATACACACGTAAAAACCATGAACAGGAAGGCACATATTTACCTTAACACTGACCTCCAGCTTGCTATTGCCAATGGTCCGACCTTCTCCAACTGCAACAACCTCACCCCCTTGTGGTTTATCTTGTGCGGCTGATGGAAGCAAAATGCCACCTGAAGTTTTCTCCTCTGCAGTCTTGATCTTAATAAGCACTCTGTCACCCAAGGGTTTGATTGAAGTATACTGTACAACCAGACAATCAATCAATATCCATATTGCACATGAGATAACCATGGGGGAAAAAATCAAGAGGCTTCCATTTAATGACAGAATTAAAAAAAGCATTCAATTAATCTTATTCTCAGCAAATCCTGAATGCATTGAGAATCACAATATGTGGTGCATCCTATTTTCTTTGTCGCTTGTAGTTCAGCTACAACTCTCTAGAACAAGATAATGACAAACTAGCAGAATTTTCTACATATCGTTCCAACTGAACTCTTACAGGATTCTAGTGCCAGTGACTAGGCCAGAACACACGATGCTAACATGCAGTAGAAACCAAGCATTATGGGATCCGTATCTCAAAGCAAGTAGTTCTTTACCTAGCCCAATTGACCCTTGCAATCCTTAGATTAGTTGGATAGCATGGATGCATCCTCTGAATGAATTTTCATAATTCTTTAAATCACATGAGATTCCAAGTTCGTTAAGATTTCGAAGTAGAAACAGTCCAGCCATTACTTGCCTGTATTGAAATTTTTACAGAGATTTTTCCAATTACTGAATTCCTTGATTCACACAAAATGTAATAATGAAAATCCCTAGCCCAAAATTCATACAATTGTTATTTCACATTATACTGTGCATCTATCTGTGTGTTTGGCAATGCTTTCATGTTGGAAGATATAAGCCGTTCCACTCCAATTAAACAAAAAAAAAAAGGCCATCCATCGAGAGCACCACCTTTCTCAGAGAATGGCAATTTCCACTGGATGTTTCTGAATCAAACTTAAAACTTCAAATATCAAACAAAATATTCATAACAAACTGACCATTCTCTAAAATTATTGATATAAAAATCACGACTTAGCAATTCAATCACAATAAGCGATTAAAAATTCATTTAAGATGAATAAATTGGCAATTCCCATATCTATTTACAAGCAACAATCTGCTACTCAATCACAACTTAGGGAGAAAATTTTCACTTCAGCTTACAATTTCAAAATGAGAACCTGCATGTATTTAGAGGTGCATCAATCTAAACAAATGGCAAAGATATGCTGGAAAAAAAGAAGAAAAATAAAAGCACAGAAAGAGAGAGATTGCCTTGGGGGCAACAGTAGTGGCAGCCCTGACAACAAGACCTTGGAAATGCCTCTGGTTGAGCCCTAAGCTGCGAGGGCCAGGGAAAGGGACCCTAACCATGGATGGACGGAGACCATCAAAAGAGGGCAAGCTCCTGGTTGCTGCAGCGGCAGTGAACTGTAAAGTAGCCATAGAAATCCTGCAAGGGACAAACCTGAAAAATATCAGGAAAAACAACATGCATAAAGAAGAGTCCGGGGATTAAAAAACATCAGGAAAAATAACGCATAGAAAGAAGAGCAGCCTCTTGATCTGTCTGGAGTTTTAGAAATGAAGTTCATAGCCGCGGACAAATAGACTTCTCCGTACATTCCAAAAAGAAATCTGAAGAATCTAATAAGAAATTCTAGTGCGATATAGAATTTTTATCAGAGTAAACGAATTCCCAAACGGTGGCGAGAAATTTACTGATTCTTACAAACAGAGACTCTAAGAAGATCAAAGCAAAATCTATTTTTCAAACAATGTAAGCATGAGGGATCAGAAACCAGAAACCTCGGCTTCTATCGAAGAATTGATAGCATTCGAATTGGAGCTGATGGGCGTTTTCTAATGAAAGAGACGATTACAGATTTCCAAGGCGCAATGACACCGAAGAAATGAGAGAAATGAGACGTGAATCAAATCATAGAAACGAATCTTCAAAAGACATGGAACAGAAGAGAAGTTGAGATCTAGAACGACGAACCTGATGCTAAATGAGCGAAAATCAGCTTGGACAGCAGCGGAGTGGAAGATAAGAACCCTAGAAAAGCCCTGAAGCTTCTTTTCTACTGGTTGGGCTCTTATAGCATCGTTGGAAGGCAGCTGACAGGACGGAGTGGAGGATTCTAGAATGTTGTGGGCGAAGGCCCAATCCGCTCGGATTTTGCATTTCCCACGAGTGGAGCCCACCGTCACCTCCATCCACGCCACTGGTGTTTGTTTTAGATGATGGGCGGTGCTGCTTTTTTTTTTTTTTTTTGATATTTTTGGCTAAATTTAAACCATTGAATGCATTTATTTTTGCGCGTTGCCTCAGAAATTCTTAAGAATACATGTGAATTCATAAAAAATATCTTACTTAATTTTGTAACATAAATGAAAGTAAATAGGCATCTTTGGGATGTGCATGCCGTTAAAACTTTAACCTAGCCGTTACCTTAACCTTTCCAATTTGGCTTTTTAATACAAACTCAAATATTAAAGGGTAGATAGAAAATTTAAAAATACTTTCTATATGGTGTGCAATAAATGCAGGTTATTTGCTTCTAAATGTTGGAAAGGTGAATGATGACAGTGTCTAATTGATCAACAGTCGTTACTACACTATTTATTAATAGGCTGATAGACATATTTTGTCTCAGCTTGGAGTTGACGAACATAGAGAGATTTCTTAATACTTCTTTATTGGTGCATTATAACCAAATACACTAAGGATGATTTTCGCTTGCAAAACGAAAAGACCCAAATGAGATACGTAGACTTTAGTGCCCTCTTTTGGCATAATAAATGATATTATAAGCTTCTTATCTTGCATATGTAAGAGCAAACTATCACCTAAAAATATATTTAACCACAAGGATGAAAAAAGAAATTATAGAGAATAAGATAAAATAGATATAATTTTTTTATAAATAATATTTTTTTTAACAGTGACCTAGTTCAAGTTAGGTTAGGGTACCCAAACCTTAAATCCAGACAGAACCCATTATTCAATCAGGTTCGAGTTGGGCTCTACACAATTTAGATTTTTAAAAAAATTTCACCACCCAATCGTAGTGAAATCAAGGCGGGTTTGGGCTAAACCCGAGCCCATGAACACCCCTACATCTATCCCATCTAAAGTGTTACTCATTCATAAATTAGTTGTTATAGTTGTTATGTGATACCGAGCATTAACAGCGGGTGGTAAGTGGTTGGCGGCCGCATTAAAGCGACAGTTAGTAGCGGGCAGCATCCACTTATAAATCAGCCAGGCAGCGGGCACAACAGAAAAAGCGGAGGGAGAGAGAGAGAGAGAGAGAGAGAGAGAGAGAGGCGAGCGAGCGAGGGAGACGACAGAGACAAACAACAGCGAGGAAGAGGTTCAAGGTACGTAGATTATGCTTAATTTTTAATCAATCCAATCTGTTAATAGTTGTATTTTATATGTATTATGCCATCCTGAGAATTTAAAAGAATTTAGATATGAAATTATAGTTTAATTGATGAAATTTTCTATTTGTTGAAAAAGAAATACTATTAGATCTTTGTGTAGTTAAAAGATTTAAATATCACTCATATATCTTAAAATGATCCTCACAAGATTTAAAATGAATCCTACGGTTCGGATTCACAGAATATAGTGTATATATACTTTTATGGACGAAAAATGAAAATGAAATTCGTACACTGTGAACGGTAATCATAAATTGTGTACATGAATAGTAATTTTAATGTTCACATGAATAGTGAATAGTCAATAGTATATATAAATAGTAACAGTGAATGATAAATAGTGAACAGTCAATAGTAATAATGAATAGTAAAATTAAATTTTTTTCCTTTGCAGAAGAATAATCATTTTTGTAAAGAAAGAAATATAGTTTGCTTAGAATTTGAAATATTTGAAAGTGGAAAAGCGTAAATTCAAGCTTTAGAAGAAAAGTCTTTGCATTTGCAATCCTGAAAAAAAGAGGTTTTGTGGGATCTTAAATTCTTGAATCTAAGGTAATTAGGAAATGATTTTCTAAACTCATGCAAATTTCTTTTCCTATTTACATGACTTTTATGCATTGTGTTTGAGCCGTAATAAATTATGTTGAATTTATATTTTGAGCTCTTAGTTTAAATGATTGGAAAGAGGCTTTATTGTGTTGAGCATGCTTTATATGATTTTTTCCGTATTTTCTCTTGTAATTTATGATTTTGTGAATTTTGTCCCACATGTTTTTGATGAAATGCCTAAGTGTGGAATATATCTTATTTATGGGCCTTGTTGGGTGAATCTAGAGCATGCATGATATGTCAAAATTTTGAAACCATAGTTGTGTATATTAGTGATATTGCATAATGCATGAGATGGGCCTTGGGCCACATATGATAGATGATAAATGACATGACATTTGGTATACATCATGCAAGATGGCATGGGTGATTGAGATGTGCACATGATGATGATGATGGGGCGGTTTATCCAGCCTGTATGGTCGAGATATGAGCCTAAATGGCTAGATGTGATGAAATGCACATGACCTGAGTAATAAGGGGTTTGATTGGGGAGGTATGTGGCATGGGTATGAGATGTACATGATCTGAGTAATAAGGGGTTCGATCGAGCAGACATGTGACATGTTCGTATCTGGATTTACATTCATGATATGATTTGAGAGTGCTTATTAATTTTGCATAATTGTTACTTATGTGTGTCTATGTAGTAGCCCAAGATTCATGGACATGGTGTTGGGTTGGGTATGGTTATGGGATTGGTTAATTGTCAGACTCAGTCATTGTTTGTAATTTATATAAAACCTGATGTGAATTTTATAACTATGTTGGATGTGATTAGTCAATGGGCAGATGAGTGATGGTTCAAGTGTGACCAAAAGAAGTTATTTGTTGCTTTTACTTACTTATTAAGTTGCCCAACTTACTCTACTTTAAAATCTTAACAGGTTTACCAGGGGGAAACCAATTTGGGATTAAAACTCCAGGCAGGGAGAATTGAAGCGGTCTAGTTAATTGTGTTATTTAATAAGATATATATGAGTTTCGTGGGCTTATGAGATGTAAATGATCATAATATTTATTGTGATATGTAACACATGTTGTAATTGATAGTTTTGATAAGAGATTGTATATATTAAAAGATGATATACTTTATTCAGTTATGTACTTTAATCATCTATATACCTTGTGGATTGTGACTATTGATATGGTTATAGCGATGTGGTTTGTGTTTGTATAATTCTTACTCATTTAGTCGATCTTATAACTGTGGGGAGATAATCGATTGACTGACAAGTGGTGCTCATTCTGGTTAGTGTTGACCGACGAGACACTATAAGTTATTCTAAAATTTAGATTATTTAAATATTTATATTATTGACTTTAACTGATTTTTCTTCTCTTTTTTTATAATTGATACAGTTAATGTGGTATTTTAAATAAGTTATAGTATTTTTATATATTTTGAAGATGTAAATAAAAATGAAATTGTAGCAAAAAAAGTGTACAGAAAAGTATAAATATGATATTACAAAAATCTTAAACAAATAAATAACGTTAAACATGATTAAATGAAATAGATTTAGTCTCTACTAGACCATTTATGTAGAAATATCTATAGTAATTATGCAATTAAATCACTTATCATTATTTTTATTATTTTTAAACATCTCTGTGTGACATTTATGTTTTCTATTTGAATTATATTATTTTGTTTGAAAGCCACCATTCATTTGCGTCTAATTTAAAGTACCGTTTCTTGTAGTAAAGGTTTGGACTTTTTATTTATTCTTAATTAGACATCCAACATAACCAAGAAGGGTCAATTTCAAATATGATATAATATTTTATTCAAAATTTAAAATTTAATTATATAATTTCAAAAATATCTTATATGATAATAAAGTTTGTAAGCGTCACAACATCCACCACCACTTGTAACATAAAAAGAAAAAAAAAAGAGAAGAAGTTAGTTCTCTCGATGCCTCATATTTTGGATTCTCTTTTTACTTCTTGAGTGTATTTAAGATAGTGTACTTCTTGAAACAATTTAAAATTTTAGATAAAATATGCAGTTGTATGTGAAATCAACCTTTATGAGAATAAATAATTTAGGGCATGGTAATAAGTGTGTTGTTCAAATTCCTTAAAAATAATATGCACTTTTGATTTCATTTGAGCTTCACTTCAATTACTCTCAGAAAATTTTGCCTAGAGATTCTGTAATAAAGACAAAGAAGTTAGAGGGCGATGCCAACATAACACTTTGATGTTGAGTCAATAATATAATTGTGAAAAAAGAATGGAAATAGGGCTATAAATCAAGTCAGGTTAACTCATGTTGGGGTAAACTCAACCCTAACTTTATTTGTAAACCCCAACCTAACTTTAAATCAACCCTAAGAAAATTGAGTTGTTTTGGGTTGAGGTTGGGTTGATAAATAAGGTTAAAAAATTAAGATGACAAAAGAAAAGATATATGAGCATAACATAGCCATTGATAAATGACACAATAAAAGATATCTAGATCACCTAATAAAGACTTAATTTGATATACAGTAGATAAAATATGAAGCAAAGCTACAAAAAACTCAAAAATGTGAGGAAATATTTGATGACATAAGATAATTTTAAGCTCTAAATATCCATCCTATAAAGTGGAGTAAGAACATGAGTCAAATGCATAATAGGATAAAAACAATACCATGAATCAACTTGCAAGTTTAAAAAATAGTTTAAATAGAACTCAGAAAATTAAAAATGTCATTAATATAAAATTCATTCTTAGATAAGTTCACTTGACTAGACACAAGTCCACTAAACTAGGATTCAAATCAAATTAAGTTTAGATCAAATCTTACTAAATTCGAATCAAATAACTTTTAATCAAGTCTCATCCAAATTCCACAACCAAATAAATAAAAAATAAATTCAAACCAAGTTTTACAAATGTAATTTGAACTTAAGGCTTAAGTGT
>JAYJMB010050604.1:0-29288 GCA_036873735.1 Pouteria campechiana
GAGCCATCGAGTTTATGGAAACCATCAAGTTTTTGGCGCCGCTGCCGGGGACAGATTGCGAACCATCTATTTTTTGGCTCACCATTACCCAAGCCAAAGAAGCTAGGGAGATTAGGATGATGTTAAGGCTAGGGATGCTGAATAGGCTAAAGAGTATAAAGAGCTTTATCTTTCTAGCTGGTGAAGAGCATTTGATTGGAGGTGTTGTTGATTGGTTATACCAACTTCCTTTTATTTCATTTTGACTTGATAAGTTAGGAGTCGTAACTTGCAAATGATAACTTTTGACCATTGGATCTTGCTAACACCTTGTTTGTAAAGAAATTTTTGCTCTCCATTTTGTTTTTTTTATTGGGAGCAAGCTTCTTATTGTATTAGATTTTTCTTAGAACCTAATATCAAATTACTCTTTCTAGGTAGTCTCCCCTTGCTAATTCATTTCCCTCATGTTTTTTATATGAATTGATAAAAATGATCTAGCTCTATATATAATTGTCTTATTGCTATTGAATCAATGCAGGTGATTGGGCTACTTATGTAACTGTCTCATTGTTCTAAAATTGATACAATTGATTGGGATGTATATGTAACTGCCTCATTGCTGGCCATTAGGGTAGTTAATTCTTCTTCTTCGTCGTCTACTTCTTCTTCCTTTTACCTATTTTGACATGATTCAAACTCATGTTGTTTCAATTGAGTTAACTACCAAGCTTAGGTTCTTCTTTGAGCCAACTCAGTGTGCCCAACTTAACATTTATTTTATATGCTCATTTTTCCCAGAGGCAATATCAGCAATAGATACGCTAAATATTTGGCTATACTATTATGCATCTTCTTCCTTAACCTCGTGCATTATATCTTTGAGAGTGCTTTAATGGAGGCTTTTCTTCTTCTTTCTTCATTCAATGGGAGATTTGTCAAGCAGCTAGTTGGGATTTTTACAACGATTGTATTTAAGCTAAAGATGGCTTTAAAGAGGGGTCATTCCTCTGAACTCTTACTTCTTTGAACCTTCTCTTTTGCATGTAATGCTTTGTTTGTTAGCTCTTCCTCATTTATTCCCTTTGTTTTGCAATGCTTTTACTTTCCTTCTTAAATTCTGTATCCCCCTCTAATTTGAGAGATTCCTTTGGCTCTAAAACTTCTTTAGGTTAGAAAATCTAGGGATTTTAGTGCATGCTTTTGGTGAGAAGCATTGCTCTCTTGGATAAACAGCTTATCTTTAATAGAACAATAGACTTTACCAACCTATACATTCATGACTATTTGGATTTGGCGACAGTGCCTTTAGACCTCCCATTACTGAATGTAATAACTTTTGGGTTCCAAATCCAGATGAAAATTTTGTTGGGAATTGGAGGGCTGTCTCTACCCAATGCTGTTGACAGTAGTCATTCTCCCTAGAATGGTGTTGTGAATATGCTTGTTGAAGTTACTTATCTTAATTAGGAAATTATCAACTTGCAAAACCATATTTCTACTCTTATAGCCTTGCTTATAAAATAGTCTACTCATTTGGACATATTAAAGACTGAATTAGAGCAACTTTAGGTAGTTCAAGATAACATATTTGGCCATTCAGAAGGATAGGAAAATTTTGCTAAGATATTTTAAGTCTTGTCAAGAGATTTGTACCCTTCATAGATTCTACATTAGTTGTTGTTTTTACTTTTCTTCTTTTGGCAGCAAGCTTCAAAATTTGTCACTTAATGTATCATTTGACTTATAATTTGCTGCCCTCCCATTTTTGCAAAGAATGGTAATGGGATCTTCCTTGTCTTATGCCTTCTTTATCTCAAGTTGTTGAAATACCTTTTTGTATTGAGTTGCTGGATGTCTATCCCTTTTTACCATTTTCGAGACTGACATGTTTGAATGAGGATGGATTACCATATGTTGTTTTGTAGCCCTTCCATGAATTCTACTTGTTTTTGAATCTTGAATGAAAGTGAATTTACTGAATCTATTGGACTTCATAGATTACTAAAATCTAATGTATGTGGATGACTGACTTTGTATACTTTGTGAGGAACACCAAGTGTAGGGGATCAAGCTATTAAGTCTAACCCTTTTATTTAGCTTGATTTTGATAATGAATATGAATTAGTAGCTAAGTTTTGATGATAGGCAAACATGTAAGTGAAAAGTTAAGGTACTAACCAGTTACATTCTTAAGGATATAGAAATAAATGAATAAATTAAGTAAATTACACCTAGGAAATAACTTCAAAGTAATGAATAGTGTAAACAAAGCAATATCAAGTTGAAACTTGTCACATTTAAGATTTTAGAGAAACAGAAGCAAGTGAATGCTCAAAGAACAATGATTCTGAACTTGAAAAAGGATTTCAGATGCACTGAGATATTTATGAAATCAAGTGAAACAAGTTCAGAAGATCTAGAAGCCATTGAAGGTCTGAAAGACAAGTTTGAAAGTATAAAAGACATAGCTGAAAGCTTCAAAATGAGTTCAGAGGAAGAATTCTATGCTTTAGAGGTCAGAAGGATTAATCAGAACTTAGTTCAGAGCAAGGAAGTCCTTCAGAGGATACTTCAAATAGAAGACACAAAATTCGAAGGTTAAAAATATAGTCGTTGGAAGTAGTTGAATATGTCAATCGCCAAAAGGAACTTCAAAGCTTGAAAGATGACCTTCAAATGTTTTGAAGTGCATTGCTGGAACACAGTTCCATCTAAGCTGAGGTTTAGAAGGTCTGAAAGAGAGCTTCAAAGCTCTAAAATTCAATGCAACAACAATCATTAACAATGCACCCAACATTCACAAGGTCTGAGGTTAAACTTCAGATGGTTTGAAGCATGTTCATAAGGTAAATTGCGTATAGAAAACATGATCTAAAACGGTTGAAAAATTGCTAGAAATAACAATTAAAGACTAAATGTTCTTCCAAGAGTATAAATAGAGGATTCAAATCACTAGAAGAGTTAGTTGAGTTAGTTGAGTAAATTAAAGAGCATTTAGAAGAGAAATCAAAGTTTTTCTTCAAGAGTTTCAACTCCATCTAAGTAAACTCAGAAATTGCAATCAAAGATTCATCTACAACAAACTTCAACAAGTTTGAAATATTTGTTCTTAATTGTTATATCATTTATTATTTTACATTATTTGTGTACACAAATAGCCTAAGTAAGAGACACATTTCTATACAAGTTTCATTACTATTTTCTATTTTAGCAAGTAAGGAGCTTGTTATTTATGTGTATTGATTTAAGCAAGTAAGTAAAACTTATTGAAAGTGTAAGAGTTAATTGGTAAGCTCTGAAAACTAACTTGTATTTGATTGAAGCATGTGTTAGTGGAACCTGAGTGTAGTAAGAGTAACTGACTTAGAGAAATGGAGTAGGAACCCTACTTGGGCTGACCCACTATAAAACAAACTATGTTTTGTTCTAGTTTGAATTTCCCCCATCTGTTTGCATAAAGTTTTAATCTTAATCATAATGTTTGAAAAGCTCAATTCACAACCCCCTTTTAAGCTACCTTAAGTAAGGGACCAACACAAGCTTCTAATTTCTTTAGTTGAGGCCATACTTGGCATGATGTTTCATACTAGTTTAGGATCACATTCTCTTGCATAAGCCTATATCTTGTTCTTCTTTTGCCTCAAATATTTGCTACAAAAATTATGATGAAAGGATTATCCCTTGGTACTTGTCTTCCTTTCATTTTTATTTGGTAAGGTATTTGGTCAGGATTGCTGACCTTTACAAAATTGAGGCCAGGAATTAGAGGTGCTAGTCAAGTCGGTTTAGTTCGATTCTTGGTCAAATCTACCCTAACCCTATTTCTAAAAATCCTACCCTACCCTTTTATTAGATTGGTCCGGTTCCAAGTTGATCCTACCCGATTTTTTTTAAGGTCGAATCAATTAGGTTCCAATTCAAAATCGGTTAGCAAAGAGATCTCCTCTACAACAAAAAAGAACCCATCACTGCAGGAAAAAAATCTTAAATAAGCATTATAGAAATTACATATACAACTCTTTAAGCAAAAAGAAGAATGATTGATCAGTAGCAACAACACCCCCTAATGATCTCACTTTTGTACATAATCAAATAGAGGGGCATTCACATATTCAAACATATTTCAACCTTTTCTTATGGATACATTAATGATTATAACAACACTGTTTCTAAGTACCCATCACTAGACTCTTTTACTTTAAACACTATAGTGGTTTATCAGGCACATTGAGGTTAATGTTTGTTTCTGAACAAATTCAGTGGTTAAGGACTAGCAAATCTCAGTCTTTTGGGTGCATATATTACTTGCTTCAAACAATTCAACTTAACATCTGGGTTATTCTAATTTTCAAGGTCCAGGATGTCAAGGAGTCAGTGCTTCAACATTCAAATAAACCAGTTGCCTGCAAACAAATAAATAAGATCAAGAAGAATTAAATTAGGTGTTTGTGCATGGAGAAGACAGAATTACACACTGGCTAGAAGTGAGTTGGTTTAGGTATAATGTCATGCAATAGCAAAGAAACAAAATAAAAGTGATAGTTATTATTAAAAAAGACTTGAAAATACATGGGGTTTATTAAGGAATGGTGAGCAAAAATAAGAATGCTTGATCAACGATAACACCCCCTAATGATCTTACTTGTGTACATAATCAAATAGAGGGGCATTCATATATTCAAACATATTTCATACTTGAAATCAAGAAACATCTATTGCAACCAAAAATGTTCCATACCCATTAGAAAAAAAAATAAAATCATTAAATGAACCAAATAGAACTCCAAGATTGCAAATTTCAATACATAAAAACTACAATAAACTTCCACTTCTGGCCATTTCTTTGAATATTGACCAGCAAAAGTCATTAATAAAGTTAATGTGACCTAATTACTTGGTTTATTTTTCAGTAATTAATAGCAACACAAACATGAATTAAACCTTCACCATACAAAAAAAATACATCTTTATTAACTAAATAGACTACTAGAATGCAACTATTGAAAACATTTAAAGATTTTCATTGTTAGGATCATAAAAAATGTCTCAAGCATTTGGGCAAGCTTTCATGAACAAATTCTTAAAAAATCAGCTACACTTGTAACTATATAAGTAACAAGGGAGGAAAATTAACAGACCTCAACCAATTCAACCATTCTAAGCATTTCAAATATCTCTATCATATATCTAATGTCAAGATCAAGCAATACATCTGCTATAAGAAGAACTAGATCCACTCCTATAAGTCAATCATAGTAAATTTTCCATGCACCAATGATGAATTCTTCACAGAGAAGGGGGCATTGCAATTGGTGCTCGATTGAGAAGCTTATTTCATAACAAATAAAAGAAACTAACAACCATGTTTGACTTGCTATCCTCATAAAATGAGCAACAAAAAAAATGAAGTTATCTGTTGGGCATAACATAAAAAAATGCAATGGTATTTCTAGAAATGCTTTGACAAACAAGTGAAAGAGAACTTAAAATTTTATTTTTTCATCTCTTTTTTGAAGATTTGTTAGCTCCCTATCTAAAGTAGAATGCATGCTCAAAAGCTTCATTCAACTAAATGCTTACCATGTTTCATTCATATAAAATTCCTTTTCCTTGAAAAAATACAAGAAATTATGAGAAAAATATACTAATATTAAAACATATAGTTAATTAAATAAAACAAATATCAAACCTTATTATCTAGAATAGTACTAGCAGCACTAGATCAATCATCATCCTTTTTTTCATATTAATTAGAATATACTTTTTCATATTATGTAATAAAAAAGAAAATTAACTTAAAACACCTGAATGAATTAAAAAAATTACCTAACATAGCATCATCATCTCTTAAGAGTTTCTCAACATCAATGGTTTTTGGCCCCATTCTTATCCAATTTTGAATACATATTAAACCTTTTATAGTATTTGCGCCTAATGAACTTCTATATGCATCAAGAACACAACACATGCATCAATATTAAAGGCTAATTCAGGGGCAATGGCAGTGATAACAATAGCCAAAATATGGTGAGCCATGTAAGATAAAACTCTGTATCTAGAAGATTGAAGTGACCACCATTTCAAAACATCAAAAATTTCAATTTCCTTCTCAAGTTTCTCTTCAAGGTAACAATCAATTTTTGTTTGTACTTCTTCATCTTCCTTAACATCATAAAATTTATGAAATTGATAAGTTGTGCCTTCCTTCACTTTCAATTGACTACTCTCTCCTTGTAAACTTGTGATTTATGTTAAAGAATAACAAGCTTCATAAATCTTGAAAATTTTCATAACTTCATGTTTCACCTTTTCAATTATTTCCACAACCTTCTTTTGATCAAAAAATGTTGAATAAAAAAACTTAAGAAACTTAAGTTTGTAATGTGGATCCAAGACATTTGCAACAAGCAATATTAAATTAAATTTCTCAACACTACCTCAATACTTGTTGAACTTTTCCCTCATTCTTCTTCTAGTCATGTCCCAAAGGAGATGATTTTATAATGTTGAAGAGTTAACCAAAATTGCCTCAATTTCAAAAAGCTGAACCAATTAAATATTAGAAGTAACATAAGAAGTGCTTGACAAGATATTTGTAATCTCATAGAATTTTTTTTAGAAAAGTGCATAAAAATTTAGACATATCCTAATCATCTTCAGTTGGAGGTCCTTCATAAGCAAAAATAGAATCCACAGTGCTAGTCGTTCAAATGCTTTTCAAAATTTTGTAGCATTGTCTAACCTAAAATTGGTGGAATTCCATCTAGTTGGCACATCTATACACAAACTACCTTTTTCCTTACCTTTTCTTTTTCACAATACCCTTTAAATTTAATTTTCCTTGCCAAAGAGCCTCGTACATATTTAACACTATTTTGAACTTGGCTTATTGAATAATGAATCTCATCTATCCCATCCCACACAATTAAATTGATAATGTGAGTTGCACAACTAACATGAAGATTTTAACCATCCCTAATCAATAAATTTCTTTTTATTGATCTTTTTTTGAGACTCCTTATTGCAACATCATTAGTAGATGCATTATCCATAATGATTGAAAACATTCCATTGAAATCCCACTTCAACAAGCAATCTTCAAGTGCCTTGGCAATGCTTTCAACATTATGCGGTGGTGGAAGAAGACAAAAATTAATAATTTATTTTGTAACTTCTAATTATCATCAATAAAATGTGTTGTAAGACATAAATAACCTTATAATGGAAGTCCACAAATCTATTGTCAAACATATTTTTCAAATTTTATCTTTAACAAAATTTAATAATTTCTTTATTTCTCTTCCATAAACTGCAACACAATCTTTAGCAAGTTTAGTTCTTAAAAAAAAAAACTTAACAAGTGGTTGTATTGAGCTAATATATCTTTGAAAACCCTCATTTTCTACAAATTTAAATGCATGTTCATTAATAGTAATTATTTCAAGAAATTCCCTTCTATTTGTATCTTAATCAAATTACCATGCAGATAAGGCACTAGTTTGGGTAGCTTCACTACCTAGATGTGATAACATAGTTAATAATTTTTGCCTCTTTCCTCATCCACCACGGTGATAGGTAGTACATCTTTCTAAATGCTTTCTAATTGAACTAGTGTCATTTTTGCTGGGATAAGCTAATATTCCTTTACAATAATTACACAAATTCTTGTTTGTTCTTTATTTTTTCATTTTTTGTAATCTATTTCACTCTCTTGGAAAAATGTTTCCAAATACTTGAAGTTAACTTATATGTAGATTTTGGTTTGAATTCAAGAGATTTGAAGTCAAAATTTCTAGCATTATCATCTACATCCACTTTCTTCATTTTATTATCCAAATCCAAATCTACATTATCATCTTTATTCAAATCTACATTAACGACATTTGCACTATTATCATTCGGCATATCATAACTTAAATACAATCCTCAAACATTAAATAAATGAAAAAACATATACTAGAACTTGAAGCATACAGTTAATAAAAATAAAATAATATATTGAATGACTAATCAGTAATCAATATCAATAGGATAAAGAAAAAAATACCAAACCATAATTGTTGAGTGTTTGTCAAACTAAGGGAGTTGTCAACTTGCAAGGCTATGCTATTGTTTGTTGCCGATGTGAGGGATCTATTGGCCTTCAAAGATGGAATTTACATACATGATGCATTGAATAATAAATTACTAAAATTCCTCGCATCATCCATCAAGCCAATAAATATGGATAAGAATACAATCATTTGCTTCATGCACATAACATGCTTTTACAAATAAAATAGCATATGAAAAAATTAATGTTGCTCAATGCATTATGAAAAGAGATTTTGACCAAAATTCTAAAAAGAAAGACATTTAAAATGGATTCAAGATTAGAAAAAATAGAAAAAAGAAAAGGATGCAAGGTCTTCATAGGAGCAATAAAAAATAGAGAATAATAGAATGCATATGGTAGGTTAGTAAAGAGATGTTAGTGCATGAATCATTTTACAAAAAATTATAAATGATAAACTCTTGCATTGTTCCTATAAGATGCATATAGGAATGCTTCTGTCCATAAAACTGATAAAAGTGTGGCTTCCAACATATTGTATTTAGCTCCAAGGTACCATTTACTAGTCTACTTCTCTAAAATTTTCTTTAATAGTCTCTCACAGACTTTAGAAGTACTTTTAGTGAAGTATTGACATTAACAAGATCTTATTAGCAAAGCATTTTTCTTTAGTTATAGTCATTACATTGTTCAAGCATTGATGGAAAATACTTAGACATGAATGAGTGAGCTATGAAAACATTAATAGATACTTTGTACAAAATGTCACTTTGAAACTTGTAGAAAGTCTCAAATGAACTTTGTGCTTCTTTGTTTTTGCAATTAAGAACACTGTGTATCAACAAGTTAGCATAAGAGGATATCAACCATATCTTTATAGTGATGAAAAATGTTTTTTCCCCTAACTTACAAAAAATATCATAAAAAATTATACAAAAAAGATAAATAATTGATGGCATTAGCAAATTTATAAATAATTTGCCCAAAAAGGATTTGTTATGACACATGTGTCTCAAGATATAATAGGAAATATCAAATAGTAATTTGGTAATAACATCCATAAAAAAACTTGTGCTAATGTCACCAAAACCTCCAATATAGGGAATAGACTAACTCCCACCAATAAAATCTTAACTAACCATAGCCTATTTAGTTCCTTGAAAACTTAGCAGCCCAAACAACACTACTAGTTTTAACCAATTACAAAATAATGCACCAGAAGTTAGAAAAGTGTGATGCTCTAAACATTACATTGGATAAATATCTATTTTGCACACTAAAGATAAACTATTCGAAAGCATAGCCTGTTGGTCTCATGCTATGGCTTAAGCAAATGGGGTTAACAAAAGTATGTCAAAAACATCACAATATCAACCACTAAGATAAAATCAAGAACATAGACATTATAGTGGTTCAACAATCCTTACCTACTCTACTCTCCAAACCAAATTCCTAGACTTAGGTTCCACTAGTAAACTTAATCCTAAAGTTACAAGTGGTACAAAATCTCTATTCTCTGGACTTCAACTTCAGGTGGTTGCATAGTTGAATTACTTACACATGCTCTAATGATTCAAGCTATCTTTTGGTTTACAACCTAAACCAAGGTACAATCAATACAAAAAAGAAATAATAAATCATAGCTTATAACCAACTTGATACCCAGGTGACTTCTGAATCTACAACAAACTTCACACCTTTCACTTCAATCACAATCACCTACAAAATAGAGTTTAGCGAAAATCCAATTTGCTACATATCTAAGTGTCTTGATTCTCACTTTTGTTTACACATAAAGATCTATGACATTATTCATATAGTCTCATGATCTTATAGACTTCCAACTACTGAGAGAGTTTCTCTCAAAAGAGGTTAAAGAACAAGTCAAAATAGACTAAGAAACCAAAATTACATAACTATCAACAACAGGCCCAATCTATCGATGTTTTTCACAAATCTGTCAATGTTTGCTCTTCACAAAGAAATACATGGAGGTTTAACTTCACCAGATTAGTCCCAAACTGGTAATCTGTCAAGTTTCAAAATTTGGTTCCTAGAAAAATGTCGATAGATTCTGCAATCTGTCGATGTTCTACGTTAGTCTATTTTTACCTATTTTTAAATCAATCCATTCCACATTATTTTACATTATTCTATTCCATATCATTTACATCAATCCATTCCACATCATTTAGATTAATCCATTTGATAACAGTTAGTTTCATAAAGTGTTAGCTAGCATTCCATCTCACATTCAACCCATCAATTCAATTTAACCAAATACCAAGTTGGTTTGTTCATCATCAAAATAGGAAACAAGTGCAAATGTATCATCATAATCAATTCCTTCTTAGGAATATTCCTATACTACTAAATGTACTGTGTTTGTTACAATTATCCCTAATTCGTCAAGTTTATTTCAAAAGATCCATTTTATACTAATGACAGACTGATCATTTGATTCTAGCACAAGAGTTCACATGTTATTTCACTTAAATTGATCTAGCTCTTCTTGCATTTATATGATCCAATTTTCATCTAAAATGGCATCTTTCACCATTTTGGGTTCAGTGTAAGATAAGAAAGCAAAGTTGCCAAAGACATTATGAAGTGAACTTTGAGTTCTCACTTTGTCGTACACATCTCTTATAACATCTTCTAATGGGTGATACCTATGAGCATGTATTAGTTGAGATGGTTCAAGAAACTCACCTTGACTTACCTGTTCTTCTTGAGTTTCAATGTTTTCCTTAGGAAGGTGTGATGTTTCAACTTCTAGTGTTTCTTTTAATTCTAGTTAAACTTCATTTAGAGCTTCAAGGAAGTCATATTTCTCATTATCTTCATCTTCAACATAAACCTGTCTCAGCCTAGAGTTAGTTTCATTAAATTTTACATGGACTGACTCTTCTACCATGTATGATCACTTGTTGTAGATTCGGTATGCTTTATTGGAAGAAGAATAACCTAGAAATATGCCTTCATCACTTTTATTATCAAACTTTCCAAGGTCATGTTTTCCATTGTTCAACATAAAGCATTTACAACCAAAAGAATGAAAATATGCAATATTGGGCCTTCTACCATTCCACAATTTATATGGAGTTTTCTTTAGAATTGGGCAAATGTATACTCAATTGATTATATAACATGCAGTGTTTACTACTTTAGCCCAAAAATCTATGAGGAAGATTGACATAAATCAACAAGGTTCTTATCATTTCAATCAAAACTCTATTCTTCCTCTCAACTACTCCATTCTATTATGGAGTTCTAGGTGTTGAAAAGTTATGAGTTATACCAAGATCATCACAAAAATTAGTGAATTGACTATTATCAAATTCTTTGCCATGATCACTTTGAATTGAAAGAATTTATGTTCTACTTTCATTCTGAACTTTGTGATGAAATTTGTCGAAAGATTTAAAACATTTATCTTTTTCACCTAGAAATAGTACCCAAGCATATCTTGAAAGTCATCAACAATTACATACCCGTATTGTTTTCTACTCAAACTTTTAGTTCGTGTAGGTCTAAAAAGGTCCATGTGCAATAACTCAAGAGGTTATGAGCTGAATATAATATTTTTTGATTTGAATGAAGCTATGGTTTGTTTACCAAATTGACATGCATCACAAACATGATCAACATTAATTTTCACTTTTGGTAAACTTTTCACTAGGCCTAATTTTATAAGCTTTTTAATTGTATACATATTTACATGTCCAAATCTTTTGTGCCATAATAAAGCCTTATTGTTTACTATAGATAAACATTTTACATGATCTGTACTAAGGTCCAAAGTAGACATATTTACATTTTGCTTTCCACAATACATACTATTTCCTACATCATTGTGAATAGTATATTTATTTGACTTAAACAGAACTCAAATCCCTTGTCGCATAATGACTTACGCGTAAAAGGTTGTGTTTAAGACCTTCTACATGATAAACATCAACAATATCCATAACTGAAATACTTACTAATCCAATTCCTTTCATCATTCCTTGACTATTATCTCCAAAAGTTACTTTTCTTTTATCTTGCAAAGATAAACTTTTGAACAACTACTCGCTTCCAATCATGTGATATGAACATCCACTATCAAGGTATCGGCTAGATTTTATTTTTGAAGTCAAGCACACCTGAAAATATAAAACAACTTAAGTTTTTGGTACCCACATCTTGGGTCCATGTTTATCAGATATGATAACAATTTGTTTAGGTACCCAAATCAATTTTATTTCATTATTTTTAATCTTTTTACTATATAGTTATAAGTAAAATGTCCATATTTATGATAGTGCCTCTTTAAAAACTAAAAGTCTTCCTTTTGTAATTCTGATTTGCAGAATGATTTAGATGAGTTGAAAGTTCTAACTTCAACTTATTAATATCAATTCTCAAAGAAATACAATCTTGATTCAAATTCCAATTTTCATCCTTAGTTTCTTTGACTTAGTTTTTAGAAGGTCACATTAACATTTCATTTGAGAATACTCATCAAAAAAAACTTTATACTCAAGTTGTAATCTCAAAATCACATTGGGTTTGAAATACTTTTTTCAGTTTTGCATATTTTTCAGTTACTAGTTTTGATTCATCAAAAAGAGCTATATGTTCTTGTTGCATTTCAAAAAAAAATTCATCATAGCTTACCTTCTTCGAAGCATTGCTTTCTTGTTCCTTATCTTCATGTGCCATTCAACGTATATGGCATTCATCATTATTAGATTCAGAATCCACAGAGATAGATGAATCACTGTAGCATCACACACCAAAAATCTAAGGTTTCTGTTTCTTTTTCTATCTTTTTTGGTGGATGGGCAGACTTAAATCAGATGTCCATTGCCATCGTAATTGTGACATGTGGGTTTCTCTTCTTCTTTTCTAAATATTGTCTCTATTTTGGGTTTTCTATCTCCCTTTTTGTCTATAGTCTTCGAGCTACTGCAAATCAATTTTTCATTTTGTTGTTCGTTTGAAGAAACCTTTTGAATCAATAAGTGAGCATAGCAATCTCTTTGTCTTCTTCACCTGCGTCAACATTAGATAAGTCAAATCCAACTTTCGAGCCAATGGATCTCTTACCTTTGGATTCAGTTTCACTTTTCTTGATCACATGTTATATGGTAGCACTGAGCCCATCATCAACCTTTAGCTTTGAAATATCTTTTGCTTCCTCAATTGCTGTG
This sequence comes from Pouteria campechiana, assembly GCA_036873735.1. Lineage (NCBI taxonomy): Eukaryota > Viridiplantae > Streptophyta > Magnoliopsida > Ericales > Sapotaceae > Pouteria > Pouteria campechiana. The sequence goes on from JAYJMB010050604.1 coordinate 13,234, forward strand.
ACCTTTGTTGTCCAAGCTTTAGGTAAAGATCTAAATTTTTTTTTAAAATTCTTCCTTCTCTAAATTTTTTTTCCAAGTCCTTTCAGTGCATTAACAATCTTGGTAAACCTATGATTCATCTTAGCGATAGATTCACTAGGAATCATAGTAAATAGTTTATAATCACGCATTAACAAATTCATCTTTATCTCATTTACTTGAGACATTTCTTCATAAGTACTTGAATTTTATATCATATGTATTTGGTAGACTTATAGGTTGACACCCATTCAAATTCAGCGAATGAAATGGTACAATACAAAAGGCTTTTGACTTGTTCATTTTCAGAATATTTTTCTTTTTGTTTTGTTTATCCTTCCTTCTGGAGCTATAAAACTATCTTCAATTATGCACCATGCTGACATGTTATGACCCATTAAGAAGCATTTCATTATTAATTTCTAGAGAGGATAATTATCTCCAGTCATAAATGGGGGTCGATTTGCAAATAATCTTTTTGGAAAACTGGTAGACTAAAAAGCATATCTATTATTGCCATTTCCAGGGTTAACAGAAGTGTGTTAAAAGTACCACAATATCAACTACTAAGATAAAATCAAGAAAAAAAACATTAGAGTGATTCAACTCTCCCTGCCTACTCCACTCTCCATGTCAAATTTTTAGACTTGGATTCCACTAGTCAACTTAATCCCAAAGTTACAAGTGGTATAGATCCTATGTTCTCTCGATTTACAACTCTATGTAGTTGTATACTTGAATCACTTACATACCCTCTAATGATTCAAGCTATTTCTTGGTTTACAACCCAAACCAAGGAATAATCAGTACAAAGAAAGAAATAATAAATCACAAATTACAACCAACTTGACACCCAAGTGATTTCTAAATCTATAATGAACTACACAGCTTTCACTTCAATCATAATCACTTGCAAAACAGAGTTTAGCAAAAATCCAATTTGCTACAGATCTAAGTCTGTTGATTCTCACTTTTGTTTACACACAGTGATCTATCACATTCTTCATCTAATCTAATGGTTTTATAGACTTCCAACTACTAAGAGAGTTTCTCTCAAAAGAGGTTAAAGAACAAGTTAAAATAGGCTAACAAACCAAAATTGCATAATTGTCAATAATGGGACTAAACCATTGATGTTTTCCACAAATCTGTCAATGTTTGTTCTTCATAAAGAAAATGTTAATGTTTAACTTCACCAAATTAGTCCCTGACTGATAATATGTCGAGGTTCAAAAACTGGTTCCCAAACAAACATCGATGGATTCTACAATTCGTCAATGTTTTACCTTAGCCTATTTTTACCTATTTTTACATCAATCCGTTCCACATCATCAATCCATTCCACATTATTTTACATCAAGCCATTCCACCTCATTTATATCAACCCATTTGATACCAATTACTTACATGAAGTGTTATATAAAATTTCATCTCACATTCAACACATCAATTCAATTTATCCAAATACCAAGTTGGTTTGTTCATCATCAAAATAGGAAATAGGAGTCAAACATAGCCCAAAGTCAAATATTTGTGCACTTGATTATAACTAAGTGTTGGTCAAATTCTAATTCCTTACAAGTACATGAATCTATAGCAGTATAGCATGCAAGAACAAGAGTCAATATCATAGAGAATTCATCAAAATAATTCAATTGAATCTAGTTAGTGAAACTAAAATAACTCTAAATCAATGAGATAAAATATAAACTAGGCAAAGTAACTTATGAAATTCAAAAAATAGCAAAAATAATGAGTAATATAAAAGAAACTTGATAGGATGCAAGAGTCTAGGGATTCGATTTCACTACTCCAGGTATCCTAAGTCGTTAGGATATTGGATTCAATTCACATCTTGGGTTTGTTCTATCCCATATATGATTATTATCGTTAAGCATCTAAGTTTAAATTAAGTATTTTAACTCATCCAATTACCTATGGCATGTAGTGTAATTCAGGTCAAAAATCCATTAAGTTTAGAAGAACTATAATGAACCAAATAAAATAGTTTAACAGAAGGCATCTACCATAACCATCTATTCATTCATTCAAGAGAGTTATCATATGGTTTAGCATAAGGCATCTACTCTAACCATGACTCAGATAATCAATTCAATTCATAAAATTGGTGATCAAGAAATTTAATAAATTAAATGAATGTAATAAATACAATCAATGAAACAAGATAAAATTGAATTGATTAACCAACATCCTTAATTGACACAGAAAATCTGTAAGCGCTACCCTAGAAAAGGAAAATTAGTTCATGATAAAAATAAAATGAACTCCCTTCATAAAACATGACATGTTGTAGAACTTGATTCTCCCTTCTCAATTGCTTCCTTCACTTCCCTTGAAAAAATCTCCTCAAAATATTTTGGATGTGTTCTCTTGTTGTGTTAAACATGCAACCCTCTTTAAGTAACCCAAATTAGGATTTGTTTGCACTCCAATACATAATTACATTATATTTTATATACATAATAAACCTCAAAATATTAAGTTACCTCTTGTCTACAGAACCCAAAAATATGTCCAATTGCACCACTTTCTAGTGACATGATCACTATGGGGCCCATCTCACCCATCTTGGGCGCTATGGTACCCAAAAGTTTGTATAGACGTAGTTTTGGTATTTTGGCCATAACTTTCTCATTTAATATAAAAATCATATGATCATTGGTGAATTGGAAAGATAATTTGAAGGGATACAACTTTTATGTTTAACATTTTCTCTAAATAAGCCCCCATCTGTGCCAAAAATTGCCTCCAAGTGAGATTTTCTTTGTATTTAGCTCCATTTTGATAAGTTTTAATGCCTGAAATAGAAACTAACTCTATTAAGCACATTATTTAATCAAATGTGAATATGAACCAATGAAGTCATATCAATTAAGGATCTAAAATATGTGAATTTAGGTATATAAAATATGAGAAATTATGAGCTTATCACCAAGCCATGCTTCAATGGAACATTCTATCAGTAGAGGGCAACATGGATAAAGGGGGTGGGAGACATGACAGACACAAAGGATGGTGATCTAGGAAAGAGGTTCATGAATCATGGCAGTAGCCATCTCCATGGCATAAGCAATAGATACAGCAGAGTGAGGAGAGGGGATAACAGATCCAGTAGAGAGATAAAGTGGCCTAAGTAGATTCATCAAAAAGAAGAGCAGAGATGGAGAATAACTTACTCTAGAAGATTTCCTGCTCTTGGAGGTGGTGGTGACGCTCCTTAACAATCCAATCCACGATTATTAGGATGAGGTGTGACCATTGATGGCAAGCCACAACTTGTGGGAATCCTAATATGAGAAATTGTATAGAAGCCTGAGAACCTAGGAGTCTAGTACAACAGAAAGCAGAATTAGATGGATTCACCAGATGATAAAAAGCATAATCAAATGGAAGGAAGAAGCAAGAGCAACCACTACTTCCATGGGAAAGACAACACTGGAATGAGAAAAATGCATAACCCCAGCTCCCCTCCATATTTGCATATTTAAAAAAAAAATCATATATGTGGGTCAAGTCAATTTTGGGTACCTAGGAACCTAAAATGAACAACTTGATTTATACATGTAGTTTGAAAGGACTTACCCAAACCAACCCTACGAGCTTTTTAGGTGGAATTGAACCTACTTAAAATTGGTTTGGTTTTGATTTAGTCCATGGATACCTGACCTAAGTTGCACCCCTATTAGGAATACCTGATTGCTACCAAAATTGCTAAAGTTGGGTTACCCACTCTAAAAACATTGTTCCAAATAATGTCATTGGTTGTTCATTTTTTTCAAGTTCAATTTCTCCCTTTTCTTGGTTGAACTTTCATCAAGTTTTTCCTTTGAGAGTTCTCTTGCCTTGCTCTTGATGCTATTTTGATTTTCTGGCTTCAAAAGTAGAACTTTTTGAGATGGCTTGTATTTACCACTCTAGTACTTTCTCCTTCAGGTTTCGATATTAGTAATGATCCATTTGCTAGAACCTTTTTGATAACCCATGGTCCTTCCCAATTTGTTCTGAACTTTGCTCTGCAATCTATTGATACACATTCTAACTTTCCCATCTTTTTGTGGGATGCAAATGATATTTGCCAACCACTTCAACTAGTGGTTTACTATGAGAAATTTGACATTGTATTGCTTGACTATTTCATTTTTTTATTTTGGAAATCCATTATGGTTTGAGTCTTCTTAATTTTTGCTTTATTGATTTGATCCTACCTTTTATATGGAGTTGGTGGGTGATAAAGCATTCCTCCAACCCTGATATGTCGGTATAAGAAATGGAAAAATTGATAAGTTGGGTTTTAGAAATGTGAGGATTTGTTCCCTTTCATCAATTGATAAGCATTTTCCAATATAAATTTTATTAGGAGCTTCCATAGTCCCCTAAATTAATAAATTTGTAATCCTTTACTACCACTAAGTCTTTATTTAAATGCTTTCCCAATTTGTTGGAGATTTCTTTAGTTACCCTTTCTTTTAATATCTCTAGTAACTGATGATGGGCCAAATACTAGCCTATAGCTCTTGCTTTGATAAAATCCTTCTTAGTATTTGTAACACATGGGGTATTAAAAATGAGGAAATCTAGAAAACTTTTCTTAATTTGTCATTTGGGGACCAAGCATATATGAATTTATTAAGTGTGAGAGGAGTTGTTATAATTAAATGAGATAATTCTAGGGGAGTTATTATGCATTTTAATGTCATACAGCTATGGAAAACGTAAGGTTAAATGCATGAGAGAAAATAAGGTAAAAAAGGGTGAGATTTTGAAGACAATAGGGGAGTAGCAAAGTGGGGCCTCGACGCCCAATTCTGGAGCTGCGACGCCATTCCGCTTCAGAGGTAATGGAAAATCAATTCATGTCTGGTTCCATTTCCATCATCAGGCCACTGCAAGGTTGAGATTAAAGATGATTTTTTAACTTGTTGGTATTTAAATGAATTAACAGCAAAAATAATTCATGAAGCCATTTCCAAGTTTTTAAGGAAACATTTTTGTGATTGTTTTCATGTCGCTGCCAAATGAAGAAGAAGGTATGCATAATTTTTAAGAGCTGCATGCGTAGTGGGTCCAAAGCTTTGACTCTTGTTGCTTTTGGGTGGTGACATCTTGCACTTGTGCGCAATCAGCTAGCCTCTTCAACTATGCAACCTATTAGCTTTTAGGGAAGCATTTTCGCGCATCATGTTACCTGTGCAATTTGGCCTCTGCCTGTGCGGCCGTTGCTATTTGCATGAACCATGGTAAGGTGCGTGACTTGCTTCCCCCGTTTGCACAATTTTGTCGCCTGCTTGCTACAACATGCAACTCGAGCAACCTATCTACTCGGGAACTATGTTTATCTCAACCTTAACAAGACTTAAGGGCATGATTTGGGATGTGGTCCTTACGTACAAGCCTGACATTGGTCATCGGCGAGGTGTTGTGGCCATTGTCGAGCCATCCTCAAATAACGTCGGCTTCATAGGTGAATCCATCAGTAGAATCTTGTGGGTCTTGCATTATTTCTTGCAAATTCCAACTTGCTAATAAAAAAAACTTACAACAAATGTAAAATCCTATGTAAACTACTTCAGTATGTAGAATGGCATACCAAGAAGATTGGGTAGATGAAGTAGGATGGCACACAGCCAAGTTCCTTTGACATGGTCAATGCTGTCATTAGCTGCAACACCCTCAACACCTCTGAGGCAAGATCTGTCCGGCTTTTCTGGTTCATCTCATAACACCTCAAGCCAATTTCTGCCAGCTGCTTGGCTTGAATAAATGGCCAACCTCCGGCTATACCATCAAGCACGTGCTTCAAATTACCATTGTCTAGTGCATCCCTGACCAGTTTACCAATGCCCATTGTTGGTTTACCTTTCAACAACTGGAGGATTATGATCCCAAATAAATACACATCTAAACCAGGAGTAAGCACCCCAGTCGATATGAATTCAGGATCCATATACCCAATTGTGTCTTTTGGGTCAGTTTCCCAACCCAAAGTTGTAGCTGAATTCTTCTGTGGGACCAAATGAGAAATGCCAAAGTCATCAACGGTTGGAAATCGGATGGCGATGGGCAACGTCATTGGCAGTAAATGGCGAGAAGTTGCCGATGGCAAGGAAGAAAGGTGGACAGCGGCTTTATCCCACATTTTCTGGTGATGACAATGGGGTGATCGACTACAACATTGATCAAATCAAAGTTGGAACATTGATGTCGATTTTCTTGCCAGCGCAAATCACCTAATGGACAGTGGTGGCGCAAAAGAACAGTGGCAGCCAGCGTCGATAGTGGAGCTAATCGGTTATTTTAGCATTTCTTTGGATTTTTTGGTGATCGGAGAGAGGATCCGGTGCAGTGAAAAGTTGTCAAACATCAGGATGTTGGCGGAGACATTATGATTGGAGTAGATCGACTATCAGGTGGTTGGACAATGACATTGCAGCGGCAATTTGTGGCTAATTGCCGCTAAAATGAATGGGTTTTTTCAGTGTTATTCAATTTTTTTGGCGAACAAAGACAAGATTCGGCGTGGCAAAGAGTCTTCAGAAATTAGGAAGTCATCACTGAGCTTCTGATCTGAGCAGATCGACCGTCGGACGGTCAGACGGTGATAGCCCACTTCCTTCCCCAATTTGCCAGAAAAATGGAGACAATGACTAGCGATGGGTGGCATCGATGATGGGAAGCGACAATAGTGGATCTAGGCTGGTCCTACTTGCCTAAATTTGTGATGCCAACTTGCATTTGTCGGCAGCATCACACGATCGGTGATGGGCAGCATTGTCGGTAGACAGGAAGACAATAGAGAACGACAGTTAAGCTTCGCTTGTATAAGTTGCCATGGAAAAGTCGCCGGCAATGTCACCTTCTTGGCAAAGACCCAAACGTCCAATGGGTCTAATCTGACTTGGCCAAGAGTTTCAACGGTAGGCACTTTCAGTCTTTAGTTCGTGCTGACAAAGATGCCATGGAGCAGAGCTTTGATGGTAATGTAAAGCAGGGAGCGACAGGACAGCAGCAAACAGGTGCGCAAGGTGAGGGGAGCTGAACAAGGATGTTCTTGATCATTGAGATGGTGGCTGAGCTCACGATGTCACCACAGGCAAGGTATCCTCCATGTGTATAGGCAAGAGGATGACATTTTCTCTAGTCCAGTCGCACAGGTTGAATGAAGCATCATCGACAACAAGCCTCCAACTTGTCTGCATAGGCATGCTTTGTGAAAACAAACATTGCAAAACAGAAAACACTTCGCACATCCAAGACACCCTCCAAACCGCACAGGCAACATCTTCAGGCTACCTCATCCATGCCAAGCCAAAACTGCGCAAGCACAAGCCTGCACAGTTGAGGCGCTGGAAGGTTACCATGCAACCAAACTGGAAGTAGACCTGCGCAGTCAAGGAGGCAGGCAACGGAATAACGTCCTCACTTGCAAATGCCATGGGGATACCTGACGTGCCATGGAGTCAATATAATGCCTTATCCACACAACTAGCAAATCGGCTAGCGTGGTGCACAAATGGGATGGGCAGCAGTAGCAAGCCTCTCCACGCAGATGACGTGCTGCATAGTCAAGCGGATAGGCAAGTGTCTTCCACTCACTGATGTGTTGAGCAGCTGATGCCTTCGGCTTAGTGAAGGCATGCCATGCCAAGAAGATGCTTTGGATGTGCCACACAGATGAAATGCATTTTCCTTGGGTTTTGATGACGCAGTGGATAGTGGTGTGCAGTAGAGAAGTTTTTTGCATTGTCTCTAACGTACCACGCAGTCAACTTCTCCCAAAACCATGCAGACCAAACTGTGCAAATGAAAACTGTGTAGATAGTTGTCCACTCAACTGTGTAGCATAAGAAGCTCTTGTGTGCGTAGTTGAACGGATGACTATCAGTATCCAATGGGTAAAATCTTTACCCACTTAGTCGGCACAAACCTTGAACAGTGTAGTTGAAGATGTTGCTCACTTGCACTCCCGTTCACGCAACCAGCATCTTCAGATTCCGAGTATGCAATTGAGAAAATGGGAATGGAAGCTAGAGTTTATTCAAAACAAAACAAAACAAAATAAAATAAGAGATCATATTTTGATTACATGGTATCTACTTAGACATGCATGCAATTAATTAAGTTTAATTGATGCAGAAGAAAACCTGCATCATTTTGGGGTGATAAATGTATAGTTTCTATTCTATGGAAATTACATTAATTAAAGTTTAAGCAAAACTTAAATTCCTAAAAGGCCCCAATGGTGAAGTAGGAATTCCTAAATTGCTCCAATGGTGAAGGTGGCATGCCCAAAATGCCCAAATGGTGAAGCTGGAATTCCTAAACTGCCCAAATGGTGAAGCTGAGCCCATTTTTCAAGAATTCCTAAACTGCCTCAATGGTGAAGTTGGAATTCCCAAATTGCATAAATGGTGAAGCTAAACTCATTTTTTAGGAATTTCCAAAATACCCTAAATGGTGAAGCTGGGATCATTTCTAAGAATTCCCAACATACCCCCAATGTTGAAGCTGACATTCTAAGAATGCCCCCATGTTGAAGCTGATATGCCTAAACTACCCTAGAGAAACTTAAGCCTATAAATACCCCTCCCTCTTAAGAAGAAAGAGGATTTTTAGAGAGATAGAATTTGGAGGAGGAACTTGTGAAGTCTTCAAGAGGTAGGTGCACTTCACACCAGTGGCCTTTGGTCACTAGTAATTTCTCTAGTGCCTAAGAGCACTCTGCCATAGCCCCACCATGGTACACACATGGGTCCCACCTATGTTGTAGTAATGGTAGGTCCCATATGGCTAAGGGATAATAGGATAATGTTGGAGTAGATATTTTAAACACAATAAAACCTTTTTAAACCCTGATTAAACCATATAATTGCCCCATAAATCAGGAAACTAATGACATTATCTTAAATCTATTAAGAACTATCATTTAGCACTAATCACTATTATTAATGCTAACCATGATTAAGCTTATTTAACTCAAAGTGTAATTAGGCTTAATTAATAATACTTGGATCTTTGATCTCTCATTGTATAAACTACAGAGATCGCTCGTGCTTTCAGTTTTCCATGAGATATTGGAAAACATCACTCATGAACTCATTCAAAAGCTTAAGTCTAGGACCGAGTCATTGAGTCATGACTCACTGAGTCACTGAGTCATGACTCATCGAGTCAAACCTTAGCAACCACTACTTATCAACTCATTCAAAAGCCTAAGTCTAGGATTGAGTCATTGAGTCACTAAGTCATGATTCACCGGATCAAACCTTAGTAAATACCATTCATCAAATCAGTCCAATCTAGGCACCCTGGTCCAGCTCTTCCTAAGATTCTCATGGCTAATTGAGAGAGCCAAGCTATCCCACTCTTCCTAAGCTTCTCATAGGGGAAGCTTCTCATGGGTAATTGAGAGAGCCGAGCTACCCCACTCTTCCTAAGCTTCTCATGGGTAATTGAGAGAGCCGAGCTATCTTACTCTTCCTAAGCTTCTCATGGGTAATTGAGAGAGCCAAGCTATACCACTCTTCCTAAGCTTCTCATGGGCAATGAGAGAAAGCTGACCAAAATTCAATCAACTTGGTCCACTCTTCCTAAGCTTCTCATGAATAATTGAAAGAGTCGAGCTAAATTTAGTCAACCTAGCCCATTCTTCTTAAGCTTCTCATGGGCAATGAGAGAAAGCCAAACCAAACGTAGGTCACTGGTCTCTATGGTTTCTTACAGTCTAAACAACAGAAATCACCTAATCTTGATTCCACCCACGATAAACCAATCAGATTAAAATACTTATTCTTTAGGTTGTCCTAATGTCTAGCAACCTAGTCTAGAGCCATGTCATCCTATTCGCCCATTAACTTGAGGCTATCTCCCAAATATCAAGTTGTCGCAATATGCTCAGTGATACCAAAGACAACACACATTCATTTTAAGAGATTGTGTTTTATTTTTGGGCTTTTAAGATGCATTGTACTTTTCCTTTTAATCAAGGGTTTTCTCCCATTGTGGGGATGTAATTAGGACCACTAATGGTCTCAGACGTGAGCATATAATTTTTTTCGGTGTACATAACAAGTGTAATCATTTGAGGACAATCAATAAAAATGAAAATTGTTGATTCATTCCAAAAATGACAAATCTTGTAATGTTGTTCCATTTTTGTTTTCCCTCTTTTTGTACTTGTTATAAAAATGGTGAACCGAACGTGAAACATCCCACCCTTCATCTTCAAGGAAAAGTAATACTAATGCATCTTAGAGACTTTTTTCTTTCATGAAACTCTAACTAAGCTCTTTTGTTGCTATTTACAGATCTTCGGTCATTTCTATTCTCACTCTCTTTCTTCTCTCAAGACCAATGCTAATGGCAACCTTACTCGCTTTCGGATTCCTGCTAGGCGGTAGCTTCACTATCAACACCCCGCATGACTTTAATAGGAGTGTCCCCCACTCCTTCATTATAGTGTCGACCAGCCTAACACCAGCCATCTACAAGAGCGATGCGAGTCTGATTTTCCCCTCACCTAGAGCTACACTGGCAACTTCCAGAATAGTTTCAGTAGCACCAAAACTGCCCTAACAGTGCCAGGAGTGGCTTCTACTAACTCAACCTCCAACAATGAGGTTTAGAAGAAGCACAAAAAGAATAAGAGGCAGAGGAGAAAAGCTATTTCCCCTCATGCTCCTAGAATAGTTAGAGCTGAATTTGTCTGCAACATCACTCCAAACTCTCTAAAGACTGGGAGTACTCGGGTCTCTGCTCTCCTGAAGCAGAAGAAAGTTGTAGTTGTCGACCTCGCCAATGTAATCAAGGGTAGGCAGACACAAGCTTCCTTCAATCCCAAACCTACTGGCCCCTTTAGAAGGAATGCATAGAGCAAAGCTTTCAAGGGTTATGGTCAACCTGCCAATGGAACTGGAAGAAGGATGACGAAGAAAGGAAAGTCCAAGAAGAAGTCAACTCGCAGGTTGATCATTCAAGAAAAGGAGGAGGGATGGAAGTTGCCATCCGAGAAGTACACCGCCATAGTAAGAAGACCACCTCCATCCTAGGATAAATATTGGGAAAATAATATGTTCACTATTTTAGCCAATCTCTCCTATTCTTAGAGAAGACAAATTGACAAGATGGGCACCTTATGGATGCCAAGGAAGGCATCAAAAAAGAGGGAAAGAATGGCTAATTCTGGTAGTCTAAAGAAGAGGGACCATAAGAAGAGGAAAGTTTAGCCTATTAGTGTCTGCACTACTTCAGTCGATGGGAACCTATCGTCAACATCGCCTAGCCCACCTCATTAGGGAATTATCATGAGGTTGATGATAAGATCTATGGTGCCTCCCCCAATATTTTACTCTCTATCGGAAGATGCTGAAAGAGAAGATCAAGTGTCTACATCTCCCTGCCATTTGATGCACAGACATCAATTTGTCCTGACAGTAATGTCTTATATGGCTGAGAGAAATGCAACTCCCACTTCCATGGAAGAGATAATGCATTGATTGGAACTGCTTGAGACTGAAAATTAGCAGTTAAGAGAGGCATATGCATAACAGAATGCTGGCAAACCTCCAATCCTGGCTAATCATCCAATGTTGCACGTCCTCTCAACCTTTCCTCCATGGGAACGGTTATGCCACCAGGACCATTCATCTTTAACCTACCAAGAGGAGATCCCCTAGGACTGGATGTCTCACTCCTTGCCTCTCTAGTTGCTTCATCTCGGTTATTGCCCAATATTAATGTTCGTGTATAGCCATTTGGTGCGAATCTTCCACCACAACTGTTCAATGCAAATGCACATGCACAACCATATTAGATGAACCTGGATCCCATGGCACACTTTAATAAAATGATGAATGACTGGATGGTCCAATGGCAAATAAACCTGCCTTCTCAAGTGCCAAACATTTATCATCAGTCGTATCCACTGGAGATTGAGAACAAGCCCTTCCCACTAGGCTTCCAGATGACAGACTTTCATACATTTGATGGAACGAATGATTCCCAGCATCATGTCACCCTCTTTAATCTCAAGATGGAAAATTATGCTGTCTATCATAATCTCTGCTTGAGATTATTTGGCTCATTACTCAAGGGACCGACATTCCAGTGGTACTTGACACTTCTAGCAGGGTCAGTTAAGACCTGGAATGACATGTAGAACCTATTTCTGGCAAGGTTCTTTGTGGCTAAAAAAGATGTGACATTAGCCAACCTCTCCCTTATGAGGCAAAGGGATGACAAATTAGTAGAGGAGTTTGTCTCTTGCTGGCAGAAAGAAGCCAGCAAATGTGAGGCAACCTTAATAGAGGAGCAAAGAGTTCACCTATGCCGCGATGGCATTAAGGTTGATCTCGCAATCCTGGTGAATGAGCAAATCGCCACATTCCAAGAGTTAGCCAATGAGGCAAGCTGAAAGGAATGCCTCCTTTCCCTCTCTGGAAAAAGTAAAGCCTGAGATGACAAGTAAAAAGAAAACACTTTCCAGTCTAGGAAGAAAGAATCTGAAAAAAGCAAATAGAACACCTTTGTCAACACCATTGAGACCAAAACTAGTGGTAATGGTAGACAGTGGAAGAAAAGGGAGATTCTAGAACCAAAATACTAGTACTTTGATAAGGAAGTGGTACCAATCCTATTGGGGCTCATTCAATTAGGTAATATAAGGCTGTCGGAACTCCTGTTCTTGGTAGAGGTGAATAAGGTGAACCACCCCCTATACTGTCATTATCATTGGGGTATCAATCACCCTATAGTTAAATGCAAGGCAGTGAGGAGAATTATTAACCATTGCATGAAGAGTAGAATAATTATACCAAAGAAGGATGCATAGACAACATTCAAGAATATATCGGTGAAAGAAATTCCTGATTTAGAAATGCTGAAATAGGAATTTGATCATCGGTTCTCAAAAGCCTTTAGCCAAGAGGTGCAAAAGAAAGTCATGGCTGATGAAGAAGGTTGCTAGAAGTCTCATCGGTGAGGTGCAAGGGACGAAACTGTCAAACCAAACATGCAAAGCAGAAAGAAATGCAAGAGCATCTGACAGATTTATTCTCATATCCTAAAAAGATACACTACTGGCCATCATGGTTCCAGTCGTACATTATTGGGGATTACCTCTAGCCTGAGAGGCTTAAATCCTTCTATAAGAACATGGTGAGGAAAAAGAAGAAAAGAGCTTGCCTTGGCCAAGGGTGCCTAGAGCTCTATGCTTGGGAGCCATCGTCATCACTTTTGTCAACTGCAGAGGAAGAATGGGCAACATGTTGGGATAGCTTGCCAGACTTTGAAACTGGGAATAATCCAAGCTTTGATGAGGATAATCCATTTGAATATCTGATAGTGGCATCTCATTATCACATTGGCAAAGGAGAAGCCTCCACCAGCCAGGCAAACACAAAGCGAGAACGCTCTCATAGAAGGCGTGATCACCAAAGAGAACATCAATGCCAAGGTTTCACCATATTCAATGTTGGTGATTTGCTAGTTACACACCTCCTCCGCTATGCCGATAAGCACTATGGAGAAAATTCAAACCTCTCAAAGATGCATTAGAATTTTCAAATCTCACTTTCCCCGAAAGTGAAAAAGAACTGGTTCCAAACTTAGGTAGTTCAGGGCGCCAAAGAATGGGTCCCCTTACAAGATATGTTCCTGCTACACTTCCTTTACAAAATAAATGAAGGAATTAGGAAGCCTCTTATCGACTGGGACCAGTCTTATGGAGAGAACATGGCTAATTATTTTCACAAATGGAGGGATGCTGCTTGGAGCGATCTACAATCTCTTGATTGCCTAGAGGCAGAAGAAATCCTTCTTTACTTGGCAAAAAGGGCCCATTTCCATCATCTAGTACCATCTAACTTCATAGAGGCATTTGATCAAGCTGAAAAGAAGAAGATGAGAGTGATGAATGACCCACCAAAAGAACAAGTATGAGAGTGATGAATGACCCACCAAAAGAACAAGTATTCATAGAATTACATATTATAAGGGTCCTTGAATACCTGCACTACATGAAAACCCCCATTTTAATGGCAGTACCAGAAACTAAACAATTTCATTACCTAAAGTGGCCCATGATGAAGTTATTCAAAGAAAGCTACAAGGTTGCGATCGGACACTTATTCCATATCAAACCTTAGTGCAAATGATGTCGGAAAATGAAGCATATGCAATTGGGAGCTTACCATTTTCACTAGCTAATAATAGCAATGCCCTAATGTGGATCAAGACATTGCCAACCAAATTGTTCAAATCTTGGGAGGTGCTGACGGAAGCATTTGTACACATGTTCCATGATCACACCTCCTAGTTCTTTAAAGCACAAGTGCGAGGAATTCATCCTCTTTAAGGGAGACATCTCTATGATTTTGCCTTGAGATAGTGCAATGTTTGCCTTTGTTACCCCATATTGCAAGAAAAAAGATGCATAATATGGGAATGCATCGTTGAATTGGGAAAGGCCTTTCAATTACCTAAACAAATACCTACTTTATTTCCCAAACTACTCAAGCTGCTAATCTAGTAACCATCAGAGCCTATGGAGGTATCTTGCAACATGACTAGCATCATGCCAAATGAAGAGACTGCTCTACAATTAGCATCTGAGTTACCAGAAACAATAGTCATATTGTGATTTGAGAAGAACACAATTTAGGATAAAGGAAAGGTGCCAATACAAGAAGAGCCAGTGCTTGGAATTCCTTGTCCCGCTATTGAAGAAAAGGAAGCTCCAGAATTTTTAAAAAGAAGCCAGATTATGATGTCAACGCTCACTTGCATAGAATCCTAGCAAGACTGAGCATATAAATATTCTGCTAGATGAGTCTGTCAATGAACAATACTGTTGCTAATATGGTTGAATGCTACCAAACTACCACTTTCATAGATGATGACTTATTGCTTGGAAGTATAGAGCATAATGTCCATTATTTGTAAGTGGCAATTTATCAGGAGAAATGATAAGCCGCATTATGCTGGATCCAGGATCTGCGATGAATATTCTCCCACTCAAAGTACTGAAGTTTATTGGGATGTGCCTATCTTCTCTCAAAAGCAGCACTCTAGTGATTCAAGGCTTTAACCAAGAGAGTCAGAGGACTATGGGGACTATCACTTTGAGTCTTGATATTCAAGGATTCCTCACAAAAGTTAATTCTCATGTCATCAATGTGCCAACGTCCTACAATTTGTTGCTCAAGAGGCCATGGTTGCATCGATACTACGTTGTGGCATCCACAGTGCACTAATACTTTAAGTTCTACCAGGATGGCATAATGAGGCGCATCTCAGCTGATGTACAACCATTCACGATTTCAAAGGCATTCTTTTTAGAAGCCCAATATTATGAGCTGGTACTGAATAAACCAAAGTAGCTGAAAGAATTGGCCAAGCCGATCATAGACAGAAGGCAATGACCATTTATTGTTAAAAGATAAGGGTCAACATCACAAAGACCCTTGTCATAGGCTGTAACTCCACATGCGGTCCCATTCCTAGTGATTCTACCACAAATGTCTTCGCGCTTCGAAATTGCGATAAGCATTTCACAAGAAGATAAGTTAAAACTCTTGAAAGAGCTGAACGTGCTCCAAATAGACAACGATGATGAAGAAAAATCATCGATTCAACATCCGCAACTGTTGCAACACTAGATCATTCCTACTCTTGTACTAACTCTACCAATTCAGAATATATTCAACTAGAGGCCAATTGTAAATTCCTCAACTCCACAATCTTTTGCCTTCCAAGCTTGGATGTTAATGCCAAGATCGCTTGGAAGAGGGTGCGAAAGAGGATTGGCCAGGCCATCAATAGGCAGGGGGCAAGCCATAGCCCCCACCAGCTTGATTTTATGAGAATCAAGTCGCCAACTCTTTGTGAGCTTATATGTCGCCACATCTGGCAATAGTCGAAAATACTCGATTTTGGATCAACACCTGTTTGAGATCGGTGAAAATCGATCAGATCAGGCACAGTAAATGATGAGGAAGAAATAAATGCAAATGGAATGACAT